>LKNJ01001488.1:74920-105120 GCA_002120245.1 Maccullochella peelii
GGGGAGCAGCTGAAATGAGACGACTAAAAACTAATCAGATTTACACCTTCGATGACAACATAATAATAAACATAAGTATAAACATGTGTATGGGAGAGGGCAATTCCAGTTATTTCCCTTCTTCTCAGATGTATGTTCTGGTTGAGCGCGCCTTGCCCCACAGTTTGGCACAAGACTAAAGTTTCCACACAGTGAGATGAGACCAGGGCATTGGCTGAAATTATTCCACACGGTGAGATGAAAGAACAGGATTGGCTGGGAGACAGGTTGGGCTCCGTCCCTACAGGTCCCCTTCCACACGCTTCTTGCGGACTAGAGCAGAAAAGTAGAATTAAAAAAAGAGCCAAAAGCATGACTTTTTACCTAAATCAATTGATTTGACAGAGTAAAGAATATAAGAATGAACAACTGCAAACATGCTACACAACTGTCAACCTACACAGGCCTGTTAGTTCATCATGAAAACACTACGTGAGTCATCATGAGCAAAGTTCAGACCCATTTCAACAGCGTGTGTCAGCGTGTACAGAAAAGAACACTCTCAAAGCTGTACGATCACACCCGTGTCAGTCTCCATACTGTTATTGCAGCGAACGCTCCATTCAAACACTCTGATGCACTGACACACTTATAGCCACACCCATGCATCACACCTGTGCTACCGTGACTCGGACAGGAGGAGGAGCTAAAAGACAGGAGAGGTCGTCACTGTGGACTGAGGTCTTATGTAAAAAAAGAACACACTGTAAAGAAGAACTGCTAAAATGTTGGAGTTGTCAGGACCCACTTTCAGATACCAGGTGGGAGGTAATGTGAAGGGCAATGATGCACCCAGCTTTTTCAAATTTAAAGAAATGTCAAACAGTTTGTGTGTGTGTGTGTGTGTGTGTGTGTGTGTGTGTGTGTGTGTGTGTGTGTGTGTGTGTGTGTGTGTGTGTGTGTCATACCCAGGTCGTTGTTCTTGGTGATAGCTGCAGCAGCTCTGGAGCGAGGTCCTTGCTGGGTGAAGTGGTAGCCAAACTTCACTATGCTGTTGTTCTCTTCCAACATTTTAGCTATCTCCATCTCTATGGTAGTTCCCAGCTGCTGCCTCTGAAACACACACAAACATACAGAGGTCATGATCTCAACATCAGCGTCAGAACCTCACTTTGGTTTATAGCAGAAGAGACTATGAGACTCAAGACTTGGACCACAGGGATATGGTTTCACTTCTTTTCCACTACTGGAAACCCTCAACTGGACTTTTATGTTTTGTTCAGGCAGTGGTTTGTGTTGGTTGGCATTTTCTTCAGCTGCACACTACATAGCACAAACATTTTCTACTACTTTAGGCTGCATGAAACCACTTTATTTAAAAGAGTTCTCAGTCAGTTCCCTGTAATCACCTACAGTGACCCTGCATGATCACAGCAATAAAAATAAAATAAAAAACACAAGTCAGCAAGGAGAAGAAGAAGAAGAAGAAGAAAAAAAAATTTTTTGTGAACTTCTTCTCTATGAACTATGAAGCCTCTGATCATTTCAGATCCTGGTGTATGTGTGTGTGCATGTATATGTGTCACAAAGGATCTGGTACCTGGTTGTCTATCTTGATCTCTGTGAGTGTGTCGTTGTCTCGTAACGCATCAACCAAAGCCTGCACCCCTGTCCCGGTGATAAAGTTGGTCTCCAAGTTCAAACTTCGCAACGTCTTGTTCTCCCGCAGCATGTCACTGAATGCCTGGGAGGATGAAGAAGAAGAGGGAGGAGGAGGAAAAGACATAAATATGGAGTTGTCAGGCGTGAACGAAGCTATTAAAAAGCCTGCAAGCCGCTCCCTCTCACCACAGCAATTGGGTCGTTACTCCGTGTTGCTGCAAGGCTGAACTTCTTGACGTGCGTGTTCTTCTCCATGGCTTTGGCCAAGTCCTTCAGCGTGGGAATTGGAATGTTCTGAAAAACCAACAAAGACACACTGCCATTGGTCCAGGGATATACACACTCTATACTCTACACAAACACACTTGTGTTTCTGTGTACCTTAATGTTGTTGAGGTTGACCTCTGTTAAGGAGCTGTCATTGTTTTTTATCCTCTGCAGAGTTTCTTCTACATTAGTGGGGTTGGGAGGCTCATCAAACACTGGGGTCATCTTCTCCCCTTTGATCACATCTAGAAAAAAAACACACAGGCAGAGGTCAAGATATTGATCCTTTTGGGACCTTTGAATTAACCGATTTAATTCTATGATTGTACTTACTGTTGTAACCATCTTTACTTCCAGTCCCATCATATGTCTGAGTACTGGTGACCAGCGTGTGAACACCCAGGATCGCTGCAAACAGAAGCAAAGCATAGACTCAGAAGCTGTGGTGAGGAATCAGTGTGTACGCATGCGTTTTCCAGGGTTCAAAAATGCACCAGTAAGTGAATGAACGGTAACCAGATCTGGAGGTCATAGCAGACAACGGGTGTTATTTTGCTCAGTGAGCCCTTTTATTCCCCCATCATCACACACAGTAAAGGACAGAGCCTTGGGAAAGAGAGTCAGACTGAAAGGAGCTAGTGTTTTACTGTTGCAGCAGAGACTGGGTACAACACTACAATGCTGTGTGTCCAGCTCCCTTTTCAAAGAAACCCTCAAACAGAGTTATGTTTTTAAAGCCTTTTCAACAATGATTTCTTTCTCAAAAGGTATTTATTCATTCTTACCTGCTAGATCGCACAGTTCTGTATCTGTGGCGCTGGACAGGGCTTCCTCTAATTCTGGATCCAGGGTTGTGACTTCCTCCTGGCGTGTTTCTATTGGTTTCTGCTTGGGAACAAATGCTTTACCTACGGAGAAAGAAGGAAAGGAGAAGAGAATTTCATTCAAATTCTGATCTCAAAGGAGATGATTCAGCCCTCATAAAAATGGGCAGAGCAATAAATTACTTTAACATCAATACAGACAGAAGAAACACGTACATGCAGGCCAGGTGAAGGTTTTTATGAGATGTTACACAACCAACTATTTATGTGACTCATTATTCTCCTACAGCCATTCATATCCTCTTGCCTTGTGCCACAGTCATAAGACTGCATGACTGCCAAGTGCTGTGTGAGCATGTGTGTGTACCTACAAGCGAACTGACACATTCCCAGATAAAGCAGCTGTGTAATTAATATGCACACATAGGTGCAACACTAATCAGGGCTTGTATCTCGAGTCACTACACGTCACTTTTTTTCTTTGACAGACAACACGCTTCACAGCAGGACCTTGAAATGGTCATCACCTCCTTTGCTCTTGAGCTTTAATCTCTCATTTTAAGTTATTTCTACTCTGTGTGTGTGTGTTGCTTTATGCTTTCATGCAATGCACAGAGAATGAGCACAGATCAAGTTATAGTTACATATTTTCACTTTGACATTTACTGTATTTCTTTGTTAGTCAGTGTTAAACAATCCTAATTACATCCACTGTGATTGAATGTTGTTAAAATATAAAATTAATTGAAATTCTTGTTTAGGACAGCTTATAATGATGGTAAAGTTTCTGACAAGGAGGTGAAGTCTGAACAAAAGAAATCTGACGTTTAAATATGTCACTGGGTCTCCTGCTATTTTACACAACAACATTCCCCAAACATCAGTGATTGAGACTAGCTGAGCTCAGTCCAGCCATGACTGTCTGACAACTGTGGTATTGCCATGGCAACCTATCTGAGGGAAGAAATGGAAAGAGCAAAGGAAGTCATGGAACAATGACTGGAGTCTGCTGGGGCAGCAAATACTTGCACTGGACGGAGAGACCATCCAGTGGGTGCCATTCGCTTTCTAATGTGCCTGGCCTCCTTAAACAAAAACAGCCCAAGAACAGGGCCTTCCCTCCTTCTAAGTCAGTCAAGCCAGTCAAATTGTTCAAACTGGTCCCTCATGGGGGCTCTGGCACTTCCTGAAAGCCAGTAAACAGTAAATACAGTCATCAGGCAGCTTCCTGTGCCAGCGCCTCTACAGCAACGTTTAGCCCCTCAGAAGCAAAAAGAAGACAGGGCCAAAGTCCTGTCGTCTGTATGATCCCACAGGAGTGTATATCATGGACTAAATGAGAAAAACACATTGAGGCACACCACTGTACAAATTCTGAGGGAAAACTGGCATGTCAGTAACGCAGTGTCTGCCTGTAACAAGAATATTAGACACATGCAGATAATACTGGGTTTGAAGGGCTTTGACTTGACACTCATAATCAGGAGATGCCTGAGCCTCTTTGATAATATGCATTCCATCACATTGATGTAAAAAAAGGCACATTTTTTCCATTCAAGGCAACAGATGTTGTCATTCATGCAAGCAATGCCTAGAGCGTATTTTCTTTTGATGTGACGTGTCATTCATCATTACCATTCATTCATTCATAATACATCATCCTGGTGTTGTGCATGCTGATAGAAGTACTATAAAGTTTGTTTTTTAACACAAGATAGCAGTATGAAATTTGGGTCTAATTTTTGTAGTTTTGGAAATCACTTCTATGGGTCATGATAACATTTCACTCGACAGCAATTGCTGAGGTCGCTAGAACAAAGTCAGATAAGGCAAGAAACACGAGCGTGATAAACAAGCAGTTTAGCCAGATTACCTGAACCACAAAAATGATAATCCCTCATTGCACAGGCATATAGTGATGTTACGTTTGTGAATGATACGATGCTTTTCCAACGGCTCTTTGGTACAAAAGAAGGGAACAGAGTCGTACTTGCTGGGAGCCATTCTTTTTATCGTTGTACCCAAATTTCACTGCCTGCACTAAATCCACTCCCCTTTAGGTGAACAGTGAGAACCAGCCAGTCGCAGTGTTGCAAGGCAAGGCAACTTTATTTACATAACATATTTCAGAGGATAAAAAAGAAAAGAAAAGAAAGAACAGGAACGAAGCCATAAGATCCGGCTCCCTTCAAAGAGCCGTAATTCCCATCACTACAGGCAAACTGTTTACGCCCAACTACAGCAAGTAAGATAGGTCAGTTGAACCCAGAAATTAGTCTGTACACCGTTATTGATGTTTACATTAAACCGTTGGCTTTCGTTTCACTCTTCCAAATAAGCTAATAAGTTTGGTTAACCTGTGGGTTTGTTCACCTCATTACCAGATCACAGCAATTGGCTTGGTGAGGTACTGATAGAAATGAGGCTAAAACAAGGAAAATACGATGTAATAAACCAGAATAATCCTGTAAACGGAACTATTATTAGATCCTGAGCAGTAACTGATTTATTGCTTTTGCAGTACAAGTTCCTTGTTACACATGACCGCTTAATGGCAAAGGCTTCAACTGTGAAAGCAATTTATAAGAAAAACTGAATATTGGAGGCGTGTGTTACAGAGCTGCTTTCATTGGTGCAACAGCTACACCCTCCACTGTAACCTCAACAAACATGTTGATCACACTTGCCTTGAATGTTCCAATTAGTTACAACAATAAATATTCCTTTGCCCTGACACAAAACTTAAGTCAACTGTGCCTATTTTAAACTTCGACTGAATCGCACTGAACATGGCACCAATAATATGCACCTCTCAAAATACAATCACCTTCCTTTTAAGCAGATAATCAACTTCGACCACCATCTAGCCAGAACTTCTTAACGTTAATAATGTTGACAAACCCCAAAAGGAAATCGAACAGAAGGAATGAACAATAAAAAAAAAGATGCTTTATAGAAAAGTAATAAGAAGGACTGACCCAATATAATAACATTTAAGTGGTTAAATGGCTGCAATGGTTGCCATGGAATTTAAGCAGGCTGTTTTCCTCTGAAAATGTGTGTGTTATGGAAAGGAGACACACACACACACTCATGGCCACATTATTTATCAGCAGGGGGTGAGTATAACAAGGGGAAGAGAATCAGCTACATTCCACAGAACCACCACAGTGATTTGAGTTTTCCATGTTGTCATAAGGGCGTGCGCACACACACGCACACAGGGAGTATAATATCTAACAGGCCAGGCTTAGGTCAGGGGGAAGATGTCAGTTCCATATTTCCTCTCCAATGAGGGATCAGATCTCTGGACATACCAACAAAAGGAATTCCACTGGACAAGAATTTATACCCAGTAATGTTTCTACTCTACTCACTTTTCTCTTTGTTTTTTTTCCCTGTCATACTGTCACACAAAGCATCTCCTCCTTTTTCTCTCTTCTAGAAATATTTCCACAAATATGTCTTAAAACCTGTATGAACAGAACTGGTTTCTCTCGAGAAGATCAGGTAGTTTCAGTTTGTACAGCAACATTAATCCCATCTGGATCAGCAGCGGGTGTTTAGTTCACCTTGTTGTGAGAAAACTCCTGCTGTGTTGAGACAAAAATAAGGAAGCCCTCTGACAATTGTATTCCCCTTTGGATAGACAACTCCATGATATCACACACTGTTGTAATGATGATGCATTGCACGTTCAATAACAATACTACAGGCACAGCTGCCTTCTAAAAAGCCTGATTACAAAACTATCACATAGAGCCATATTCAACTGCTGTAAAATGAAAGATTATTTTTAATGGCATTAGGACTTTTTTGTATAGTTACGACAGGAGACAAAGGTCCACAGCTGGACTAACCAGTGAGCCACCAGGATATTTGTGGATTGACAACTCAATCAATGAGCAAAGCCAAACAAACAAACAAAACAAAAAATCAATGTCAACTTGAGAAGTCACTCTCATTCAAATAAGGCTTTAAGCTCAGATTTGCATAGTGTTGTCTGATAAAAACCTCAGCCTGGGCCTCAGTCTTAAGCAAATCAAGTCAAGGTTTACTAATCTCTAGAACAGTGGTTCCAGCAGTCAGAAAAATAGTGACCGTCAGAGCAAACAATGGAAAGATTTGACAAAGTTAACAGAGCTAAAAAAAATTCTGATACATCTAAAATCAGACTGAATGCTACTCGGCTAACGGCCTCTACGTTAAGTAAGGGCCCAGGTTTAATGATACAGGAATTTAATATTGATAATATAATATAAATAATATAATATGTAAAACTGCATGTTATTGGGGGTTGGGTGGCTCAGGGTGCCATGACAAAAGGAACTGAACACAACATGCCATTGAAGGAGTGCCGTGCTCTAAAAAGGTTTGCTAAAACCACTGCTTTACAAACTAAACTTATAATTTTTAAAAAATAATCTACCAACATCAATAAACAAATAGATTCAAAGCATGTAATCCTAACCTTGCCTCCTCCTTTGACACTCCCTACCTCCTATCCCCTGGTACAAACACACCTCCCCCTCACTGCTGTATGTTGCATAAGAGCAGACATGCATTAAAAATACCTACAAAGACAGCGGAACCGTAATTACTTACTGCTGTGCGTCTGTACTGCTGATAAAGACACACCTCGGTTCTTCATCCCCTGAGAAATACATTACTAACATGTGACAGCAACACACTACTGATGTTATTAATGAGAGTTAGGCATGGTACACTATATAACACTGGTCAACATCCCTACTGGTATTTGTTTCATTGTCATCATTTCAGTGACCTTCTCAATTGGAAAGCCCTTTGTAACATTGTCTGAGTTGATCTGTACTTCACCTTTAAGGACTGAGGTTCATTTAAAGTCAAAATATGCCACACAACAATGAAAAAAAGCACCAGTTATCACTTAAAAACTCAAAAGATTTTGATCTACACGTGTTATCAGTCAACCCAGGACTGTTCTCTTCTGACTTTCTCTGTTTTGATTTTCAGTCATGAGAAGTTTCTAAAATGTTGGAATGACTCTCCGTTTGGTGCTCTATTGTGGACACTGGTAGACAAACACACACACCTTTCTTCTCTCCAGTGAAGGGCACTACATCCTCTCTGTCCTTGTACTCCATGGCTTCCTTCTCCAGGTATTTGAGGAGACCTTCCCTGTTGAATGACCCTGTTGCTTTCTTCTCCGTCTGGTCCTTCTGACGTAAGCCCGCTGGGAGAAGAGCATTCTAAGGAGAGGAGACAAGGAGACACGTTAGACCTGACAACTGATGGAGACTACAATACACTCACTTGGGTAAAGGGTAAATGCTAAATTATGTTGTTTAAGCTGTAAATGTATCCATATGCCTTCTATCTAACGAAAAAATATCCATTCATGCAATTACTTGAACATTTCTGAGACAGTGACACAGAGACAGGCTGAAACGACCCGTCTACTCGAAACGTTGGTGTGTTCTCAAACTTCAACGCTGCGAGGAAATGCCAGTATATCCTTTGCATCTTCAGGTCTGTGTGGAAGTTTGCATCAATACCAGATAAGTTTGAGCGTCACATTGGGAAATAGACATTCCTCAAAACAGGAAGTAAACATACTATGAACTAGTTTAACTTGATGTAAAAAAAAATAAAAACAACACTCATGGTTTAAAAGTCCTAACATAACAATGCAACCAATTGTGGACCATTTGTTGTAGGTAAATTTCATTATACTCTACTGTCACAAATAAACACACAAAAACTTCAGCTCAGACTCCCCCTTTAAATTATTTTCCTCAATCATGGAGTCTGGGGACTGGGAGGTGTGGTACAAAAGAAAAATCCACTCTTGGATTTGCATTTGTGAACTTCAATGCATTCCAGGAAGGACAAGAGGCATACACTTGTTGGTACAAGGTAAAACTAGGGGTAATTTTTGTGGAAACTGGAGCATGTCTAAGATTTGTAGTAACATATTATGGCTGCATGGATTTTATGAGCTTCTATGAGTGCATACAATGCACTTTTTATTTTTTAAATTGGCCATTTCCCAACAAACCCCTTTGACACAGGAACTCCCTCCCACTTAAGAGCCCTGGAGCTATTCCAACCCCCATCGAGGCCTGACCTCAGGGTCCATCTCCTCAAGGGCTGTCTCCAGCTGTTTGAGCTCCTCCGCCGACAGTTTGTTGAGGATTTCATCTTCGTCGAGATCCTTGTACTTGTCCAGGTCCTTCTTGTACGACAACGCCATGGTGCCGGCTATAGCTTTCTAAGCAACACTGAAGAGCAGACCACAGCCACGCTGTTTCTTTCTCGGGCTTACTGCTCCAGACCTGGGAGAGGCTACCTGAAGACAAACGAGGGCACAGACACACACAAATAAACATTCAAGATGAGAAATGGGGGCAGAGCATTCCTTTTAAATTGGCTGACTAAAACAATGTAATTATATCTAGTAAAATGAGATAACCATTGTTTATCTCATCCCTGTGAAACAATAGTCGATCACAGCTGGGCTGGATAATGAGGGCATGCCATGATGCAACACACACACAGCTGGAACAAAGACAGAACTTTCTCAGGCTCAGACAAATCATCTGACCGCTCCCTTGAGGATCACCGACAGCTCTTTGTAAACGCCAACTTCGTGCTATATTAGAAAAAATCAACATCAACTTTTAAAAAAGAACCTTATTGTTACGGATATATATTTTTCTTCTAGGGACTAATGGCCTGAAAATAAAGCCAAGTGTAACAGTGGCAGGAAATACTGGAGTAAACTCTTAAGTAGATTTATAGGAAAACAAACTGAGATTAAATAACGCTTAGATAAGTGAATGAGTTAGGGAGTGAATGTGTATCCTGTCAAACAAAATAAAGAGGCTTCAGCCGTCAGTTCGCTCTCCCACGCCACAGTCCGAACACAAAATGACCTCATGATTTCCAGATTCCCTGCAGGACTCCACAGATGGTCTTAGTCCTAATCACTCACACACACACACTTTACTGTACACACACTTTAACTTAAACTCTTCTTTCCTAAATGGCTGGCTCATGCTATTGGCAAAAAGAATAGGCACAAGTACTTACTTGCATATCGCATAAGTCCGACGGATTCATGTCAATTAGGAAATGCAGCACCATCTCTAAACTCGGTGACAGCGGAAAGAAACACCCTGTGTTTCAACTCTGTGGTTTAGCCAAAGGATTCTTTAAACATTTAGTGCCATTTCCCCAGAGCTGCCTGAAAGATTTCTCCAATTCAGAGGAATTCCCTGAAAAGTGTGACATTGTTCAGTTCCTTGTCTCTACAATCCAGGCTCTGTCCTGGACTAATCCTTCCCCTCACCTCCTCCATTAGACAACTACACACATTTATTTCTGAAATGATAATGAGAGTGAAAGCAGGGGCATTTGCAAGTCTGAGTGCCAGCAGATGAAGCTGGACTCAAATGTCAGCACTGGTGACTTTAATCAGAGCGCATGAATATAATGATCTACAATAATAATCTCACCCTAATGTTCTACTGTACAGGAGTTCAATCAGATCCTGGAAAACAGAGTCTGTACAGTGAAGACTAATATTCTGCTACAGCTACCTGGGAGGAAGGAGACCAGCCATTCAAGCTGCAATGGAGGTAAGCTAATGGTGCTAGACAAGTATGGTGGTGAAACAATATAAATGGCTATTCAAATTTGGCCCAAAAGAAAATGTCAGGCTATAAAATAATGTAAATTGTCATTTATTTAGGCTTACAGAAGAAAATCCTAAAAATTACATAAAGGTGAAATGATGAACACAGCATTAAACATGAGAACCAACATACATCCAAGTAAGTTTTAACTTAAGCATCATATCTGACAGATTAAAAAGATCCCATGAATCCAAATCATATTAAAATCGTGTTGCATTGCACAGAACAGCCTTCTGTGCTGTGATCGCGGAATGGGAAGTGGCGCGTTTTTTTCTCATGATGTCATTACAAGCCTTTGCTCGCATGTTTTTGGACAGGGGAGTTTTGTTCATCTTTCATAATCAACACCGAGATCTCCAGGGGCACGAAAAACATATGGAGGCTTTACTGTGATCGTGACTGTGTTCCCCTTTACAGCTTGCTAGGTCTGAAAATAAAGACTCTTGTATTCTGCCAAAAAAAGAAACTCACGCCTAGGCCTAAATCTTTTCATTGACTTCCACACTAGTCAAATATTTGCTAGCCAGTAAGAGCATATGGAAAGATTGGTCTTGCATCACATGAAGTTTGATTTATGACTTTCTTGGTCCTAATTTTGGTTAAATTACCCAGACAAGCTTAATTTTAGGATGTGCAGAAGGCAATGATGAGATGACATTTCTGGCCTGGATCTGGAAAAAGCAGAGATGCCAGCCTGGGCTGAGCATTAAGTCACACACACACACACACACAATGCTCTTATGACAAGATCAGCTCTCAAAATAACACCATTTACCCCATTATCCTACTCAAAAACACCTTCCACTTCACTGACATATAATTCAAGACATTTAAAACAACAGCCACTGCTTACAGTGAGGTACAGTACTTCTGAGCGTGCAGACAGAAGAGTAATGGAGCATGCAGACAGGGATAATGATGGCAATGGGTGGGTTCAGGCCAAGGCAGAGACACTGAGAGGATCCATTAGTCCAATCTGATTGATTCCTTTCTCCTTCTCCTCTCTGCTAATCCTTCAAGACAACAACAGATGGCTCTGAGCCAATAATACTGCAAACCTGTCTACACTCTACACTCACCCACATGAAAAAAATTGCTATTTTATTCTTGACAGTGTGCATGACCTCAATAATCATGTTTAATGCTGACGACATAATTTACCAGCAAGTCACAAGAAAGACATTAAACGAAGTTACACTGTTGATAGGGTTAAGGAAAGGTTTCTTTCTGTTTCTTTCATGGGCAGAATACTGACCGCATTCTTTTAGAAATGATGTAATAGAAAAGAGGAAGTGAAATGTAAAATATCTGTTTCTACCTCTTGTCATCACTACCTCCAATAAAGCTCACCCATGTTTTAAAGTGAAATGTCAAATGGTGAGTCTTCATCTTCTTTCAAAAAGTGATGTTGACAGACTATATGAGCCATTAAGTTTGTGATGCGATATCAGACGCCATCACAGATATCTCTGGCTTGTATTATATAACCCTTAGAAGCTAAAAAAAACACACTAAGTTTATCTCCGTCAAGTATAATTCTTGCAATCGATATCCAGGCTGCCTGTGCTTTTTAAGATCTCAGAGGCAGAAACTGGAGGCATAGTAACTTGCAGCTCTGACATGAACAGGAAGCACAGACTGATTATTACATTATTATAGAACACCACCCACAAAAAGACTATAGTTGGAATGACCCAGCTCTGCTACCCATGGGACAAGAGTCTGCACTTCCTCCTCCACTTTTATTCTCTACCCTTCTCTCTCTCTCCACCATGTTGTTACTCAGTTTCCTTTATGCTTTTTCTGTTCAGCCTCCTAAGGTGCATGGAGGTGTCACAAATGATAGAAAACAGATGGAAGGAGACAGAGATAGCAACAAAGGGTCTGATCATGCTGTCACTAAGATATGTTCACTGTAATACATAAACAAGTAAAAACAATAAAAAGATATACGTGTCAGGAGAATAAAAAGTGTTTAAACAGTGATGGTACAGATGTTTGACTGTATCAGTTTTATTGACTGTTGCATGCACTATGTGTCAGAAAAAGAAAACAATCATTGTTCACTCTTGCACAGACCTGGTGAGGGTCTCACAGGAAGTGGGGTGTTCCTCCACCAAACTGATTTGTATACTCCCCTGTTTTAGCTGCACACTTACATAATGAGAACTGATTTTATTGCCCTGACTTTCAGCTCAGCAAGGACTTGCTAGGGTGTGAATAATACAGGTTCAAGAAAGGTTGCCACTTTCACGCCATTGTAAAAAACTAATGACAGTCACTATTACATTACACCAAGGGTGAAACTAGGCACTTGCAGCCAGGTTTCACTCTCCAGTGAAAGGTATGCAGGTTAAACACATCCTATCTGAGGCGCCTGTTTATCTGTACTGCAGGAAAGGTGGCACAGTAGGCAGTATCACCAAAAATACCATGTCAGCAGTCACCACGACATTGCTCTCAGTTACAATACCTGCTTCACAGCTTCAGATGGGCCACCTGCCTTCAGGCTTAAAGGGTAAACCACACTTCCCTAAGCAGACGTCCTCCTTAAGACTTGGACCACACCCTTCATTCACCATTGAGCCCTGCTGGTCAAACTACCTTTGTGAACATACATACATAAACCCTCACATTAACTCTTGAACAAGGAGTGTGTGAGTAGACTCACTCACACAGGTACAATGACCTCGCACCTATCTAACAAGTAGTACTGCTACCACACTGATGTGAGTCATCCCACCAAAAGTACGTCCTCTAAACACACTGAAACTCTTGTCTTAGTCAAACAAACAAACAGTGACGGTATTGATGCCCTGTATGTTAAATCTATTGTCTGGCTGACATGGATGGGCGACTGAGATTAAATCAGTCCTACATTTTACGTATAATTAGCAACACTCTTACACAATAAGACAACAACCGTGAACCTAACAGATACCAGAATCATTAGATGACATTTGGTACTGCCATGAAATTACATATCATATCGCACTACTAATCTCATATACATCAAGTTCCTTTGGTGGTTAATTAGCTGTCCTGGCAGAAATAGTTCATCCATCTCCTGTGGATATAGCGGGCTACGGAACGGCGTTAGCCAACTCCCTCTTGACATGTTTATGATTACCACGCTGACCGTAAACAAGTTGATCGTTATTATCTGCTACTAGCGAAAGGTACCGCGCATTAGCCAAGAAATAATTAAAGCCAGACCAAGCGGTTTATAGGACATTTACTTCGGTAACTTAGCTACATTTGTCGGCTGCAGTAACAGCATGTGAAATAGCCCGATGACATGTAGCAGCTAACACGCTAACCTTTGCAGTTGACTGAAGTTGCTAGCCGTTTGGCTAAAACCAACCAGCTACACAGCACATATGCAAGTGACACTATATAAAACAGTACGGCTAGCACGTTCACTGAATTGACATACTAATTCCAAACCCCCGAGGTATCTATTTCCTTACCTGAGGAAAATGGGACCTAACTAAGGAATCTCCAAATAATGCCAGTCTTCCCAATGAATGCGATGTCTTCAGTGCTTGATTTCTTACTCAGCCCAAGGGCGGTAACACAGGAAGAGAGAGCGAGCGCAATCTTTGAGTGACGTCTGATTGAACCAATAGACAGAGCGTCTGCCAGGAGTGAACCAATGGCGTAATTAGCCCGCCCTTTTTATGTAGAAGAACCAATCACATGAGAGACGGGAAAATACAATAAAATAATCTACTAGCAAATAGTTTAGTCTAATACATTTTAGTAGACAAAAGTGGCAGAGGTAGAATTGCAATATGGGAAATAAATAAAATGATAGTAAATTAGAATTAAGTAATTAGTTCAAACATGATATTGTTATATTGAATAAATTTTATGTGCAATATGTTGAGGTGTTTCAGGCAAAATGTAAAAGTATTTGGAGTGAAGTGAATCAAAGAAGATGTCAAGCAACTCCCAGGTGCCACCAAGCAGTGGACAATAAAATACCACAGAAACCTGGAAAGACAAATCTCATACAAACATACACACAAAAGGCAAAACTCACACACATTGCTCTGTCTTGTGCCTCTGCAGAGTTTACCTGATCTCCTTTTCACATATACAAACTAAAATCTCTCAGTCTATCTCTCTCTGCGTGTCTTTCTCTCCCTTTCTCACAAATACACACAAAAAAACCTCACCTTACCCTTGATAAAGATCAGGGAAAGCTCATCCTCTTTTTACTACACTGTGTTACACAATAGGGGAGTAGATAGAATTTCATCTACCCTCTCAGTTCACACAAATTATATTCACTGTAACAAGATGCTGCCTTGCATGTAAGAAGCTTTGGGAAGAGATGTGGGTGCTGAAACATACTGTATGTCAGTAGCCTATTGCTGAAATCAGATGAATGATAGTAATCAGCTAAAGGGGTTGAAATGTACTGAGAGGAAGACTATATTACTGCCATTTTAAATCAGTTTAACCCCAGAGATAAATGTACATACAGTAGATCAATGTCCATGCATCAATACATACTAGGTGAAGGTAAAGGCAGGGTTTACTGCAGGGTGACAGAGCACAGTCAATCACAGGGCATGGTTTATCTTCTGACACCACAGAAGATGAACCATGCCCAGTAATCCTCAAGCATAAGCGGGTATAGCTAACGGATGGATGGGTGGTAGCTGATTCAGGAGGCTGTCCAGAGACAGGTGCCCTGGAATATGTCAGGCACTACTTCATAATGTACTTTATAATACTTTACAAATTACATGAATTACATTGATTTTTCTCTGCTTAATTATGTTGTATAAAAAGTAAAATATCTAAACAACGCTAATGTTTGTCAAACATGAAATCCTTCCATTTTTTATATATTTTTTGAGTATTTTATTTTGAGACAGCCCCAGACCCTGAGTTTACCATGGTGTATACCTCCCCCTGGTGGCTACTGACGCTCACTACACCAGCATGTCCGCCTCCGCTTGAACTCGGAAACAAAACCTCAAAGCCCGGCGATCGTTTCCTGCAGGTCACGTTTTACTACAGTTTGGAAGAAATGGCGGACATGGATGAATTGTTCGGGAGTGATGGAGACAGCGACAATGATCAGCGAGGTAATGGTATCGCTCTCTCAGCCGTTGGAAGTCTTATTGTTAAGGAAGTTAGCTTATTAGGCTTCTCGAGTTTTTACCGGTGCAAAGTACAAATTAGCTTTGCCCGAATGGGAAAGTGGACCTGAACGTTACACGGCTGTCCGGATATTTTATAAACACCGGCTTTGTTAGAAACGAGTACAAGTAGGTTCAATCCTTCACTTAGTTAGCTTTTTATTTTAGCCAGCGTTAACAAGCTAGCTAACATTCCATGTTCATGAAACGGCTGAAACTCTGTGTTTGAATGAGTTATCTGAGCTGGAGGTCCCAACCACTGCAACAACATCACAGTGTTTCTCAAGCACATGTTCTGATCTGCCAAATGTGCAGCGTTAATGTTATTGTGCGTATTTTTCAATCAAATCTCGTGCCATGCAAACACCAGCTTCAGCTGTATATACATATTTATTCCAAAGTGTCTGAATATGTACCTATCCGGTATGTAATTTATTCACAGAATGCGTTGGTGTGGACATCATGGACAAAATCCTTTTTATCACAGTATAAGTAATTTTTTATATTGATTTAGGCAACAATCAGTGGCTACTTTCTTAGGTACACCTGTAAATCTAATGCAATGCAATACACCAGTTCAGCCATAAGTTCTACCTTTACAAAGACAATAATGTTCAGTTTTGATCGACACTGTCAGAGAGATATTAATTTAACTATATGTTTATTACTGAGGTTGTAGTTTGCAGTGGTGTTGTCAATATAATTCACTCCAGGACAACAAAATAAGTGTTGGCATTATGACAAAATCAGATTACTTAAATTGATGAAACTTTTATGTTTGAAAGGTTCTGATGGAACATGTTAAATGTGAGGATTTACACAATGAGTACATTAATACGTTGGTCTGGGAGAAATGTAATTAATTAAAAAAGGAATGTAGTCTATTCTGATTGCCAAGGCTTACTCTGTGTGAAAGGAGACACATCTGCCTTTACCGTTGGTAGAAAATGAGCTATCAGTGTAATATGTGTTATAAGAGTCATAAGAATAATGATTGGCAATCAAGAACTGTGCGAGAGCAATTAAGATCAACTGTAATGTGCTTGAAATGCATCACTTAGCAACCACAACACTCACCCGCTGTGAACTGATGAACTGTACTACGTGCCAGAAGAAAAACAGTCTGCTTTATTGTGTTTCAGAGTCTGTCTCCGGCTCTGGTTCAGATTCGGAGCAAGAGAGACCCCAGTCAGCCAGCAACGCCTCAGGCAGCGGCAGCGACAGTGAGAGGGAGCGGGATGAGGATGATGAAGAGGAAGGCCAGGAGGCAGGAAAACCCAGTATAAATAAGGTGTGTGCCTGTGTTTGACTGATGACACTCAGCACAAACTGTGTGGGTGTAGGTTTGGCTGTGCAAGAGTAGACAACAGTCGAGATAAAAATGACACCTGTCCAATAATCACATAATTAAACATTTAGTTTAATGTCATTTTTATCAGTCAGCTCTTATAATGACCCCTGAGGAGTAATGAATGAACATTTGTGTCTTACATTCTTATTTTATTGTGCCTGGATTTTCATATCCGTGACATTAGACTGTCAGTTACATTGGACTCTGCTTATTATCACACCAAGAGGAAAAACGGAAGTCTCCACCAGGAAACAATCTCGCCAGTCTGGTTTACATACTCCGATCCATGTCTTCTCATTCAAGACGTCATTGTTATCTAGAACAAAGGATCATTTTGAGCTTAGATTTGACACTGTATATATTTAATATATAAATAGTATTTAATGAGATTCAACTGGCCATTGAATTGAAATTGCCCTCATCCATGTTGTGTATGTATTTATTTTTTCTTTCTTTTCAAAAATTCTGCTCAGAAGGCTGTTATAACTGTGGACTAGTTGAAAACTATATTGAAATGGTGCATGTGCACTCATATCAATATGGAAAAATGAATTCCCTAATTGAAAGTTAGCTTGTGAATGTTTTGCAGCCTCTCAAGTATCAGCTATTATGCTTGCTTTTTCAAGGTGACTTGTGTCTGTAGGTGCAGAATTGGTGTGTGTGCACACATGGGTAGAGAGGTAGGAGTGGTTCTGTGGATCAGCTAAACTCGCTCACCTTTCCTTCTACCTAATAGGAGCTGTTTGGAGACGACAGCGAGGATGAGCAGCGCAGTCAACACAGCGGCAGCGACAACCAGTCTGAACGGTCAGGGAACCAGTCGGACGCCAGCATGCACTCAGACCAGGGGGACAACGATCACTCTGATGCAGAGCAGCATAGCGGCTCAGAGCGCGGCCATCGAGATGAGGATGACGACGAGGAGGACGGGGGCCACCGGTCAGATGGAGGAAGCCCGGCTGGCAGCGGGATGTCGGGAGCAGGGAGCCCTCACTCTGAGAGGGGCAGTGTTCGTTCAGACAGAAGGTAATAGTAATCTCGGTGACAATGAGACACACCATTGCACTGGGTGACATGTTCCTTCATTACAATGAACACAGGCACTGCAGTTTATTTTGAGTCAACCCAACATACACCGTCCTGCTGCTGTAACTGACTCAGTATGAATCCGTGACAAAACGAGTCCCCAACAAATCCACTATTTACTCCTGTTTGTTTGTTTGTTTGCTAAAACTACAGTGGCCAGCTGTTTGTTTTTTTACACTTCTTAGACTTTTAAAAAAAAATGAAACCATTTATTTGTTACCTGTTTTTAAAGATCTACGTCTTCAGCAGGAATAAATGGGCTTGGGGATGAGAGCCACAGACAGACTGGGGAACCCAGAACGTAAAGACAGACAGACTAACACAGTTTGTTTTGGTCTTTTTGAGGGACTACAATAAAAACATAGAATATGGCCAGCCTTATCTTTTAATTACATTTGCAGAAAATGTCTTTTTGTCAGTGATATTTCTTTACATTGTCTATTTCTATTTTACTAAAAATGGTGAAAAATACCCAATTTGCAATTTCCCAGAGCCCAAGGGGACATCTTTAGTTTGCTTGTTTTGTGCAACTAACACCCCAAAATCCAAAGATATCAAATTTTACGACGATATGAACCACAAAAAGGAGCCAGACCTCACATTTGAGAAGCTAAAAAAAAGAGAATGTTGGGTGTTTTTGATAAATGAATTCATCAGTGAATCGGTTCAAATATCAACAAATTTTCTGCTGATCAACTAATTGTTTAATTTACTTATTGTTTTAGCACTTATAACAAAATATACCTGTGTTTCTTCATCTTGGAAGAGAGAAAACAAAGCAACAACCTAACCTGTCATGTCATTATGAGGCCCAGATGTTCGTTTCTTGATATATTTCTTCCAATGCGTTTGTTTTAAACCAGTGTGCACAGTGATCCTGGGACTCCGCAGTCGGGGCCAGGCACCCCTCACTCTGATGGAGAAGCTTCTGGCAGGGAGAACCAGTCGGATGATGAGAAGTGGGAAGGAGGGGCCAAGAGCGACCAGTCGGAGGATGAGGAGGAGAGACATCATTACTCTGATGAAGAAAGAGAAAACTCTGATGACGAGGGGCCGGGGAACAGGAAGTCAGGTACTCCCAGGGTCTAGTATTGAACACGACCCGGGTCATGAGCCAGCCTTCTGTGTTAATCTCGACACATGAGATTTCGTGGAAGAGGATTAGGGCCATATGTGAACATTTTGTCCTGAGGTTAATCTCAGAACTCTGAGATTAATTTTGCCTGTGGCAATGATCCTCTTTCATTTACGTGTTCGTGTGTCCTGTACCTTTTAGTTTATGCTGTCATGTGGAAATGATCCTGTTTTATCATCTGGTTTTATTTTTCAGAGTCTGCAAAGGGCAGTGATAGTGAAGATGATTTCCTCAGACAGAAAACCAAAGCAAAACCTGCGTCTGATTCAGATTCAGACAGTGATATTGGAACAAAGAAAAGTAAGAAACCCTTTGAGCAAAGGCAGATTTTTACTGCAAATCTAACCTTCTTGCTTCATGGTAGTATCGGCGATTTTAATCTGAGTTTTAATTTTATTAGGTGCAGCCGAATTTGGGATTTTTATTGCACTGATGTACTTTAAAGTAATCCATCTTCCATACAGATAAGACGGCGGCAGCAGCAGACGACCTCTTTGGAGAGGCTGACGACATCTCTTCAGACAGCGATGCAGAGAAGCCTCCGACCCCGGGACAGCCCCTGGTATCTGTCTTTCCTCTCGCTCTCTTGATCATCAAGCCTCTTTTATTGTGCCGAGCCCTTTTTTTTTTTAATAAGAGTTCTCAAATCTCTTTTTCTCAGAGCCTCTCACTAAGCCTCTCCGAGCTGATCCCTATTATCATGGCTCATTGAATCACACAGTGTTTTTTGTTTTTTTAAAGTTCTCTTCCTCCCTCTCTTTTGTGTCCAGGATATGGAGGATGGGATGGACGGGGAGCAGGCGGAAGAGGAGCCTGCGCCCGAAACTCGTATCGAAGTAGAGATTCCAAAAGTTAGCACAGACCTGGGATCTGACCTTTATTTTGTCAAGCTGCCCAACTTCCTGTCTGTGGAGCCCAGGTCAGAACCATGGCACTGTCAATAAATACAACATAAACACATATTGTACTTGATGCGCTCTTAAGTCCTTTTAAAATGCAGGGAAAAGATCAAGAGATGGAAAAGGGATGAGGAAAGGCATGTTTTCAGACACCTTCAATAGACATTACTGCCTGGGACTCTTCTGCTAGTGAGGAGGAGAAATGCAAGAGCTTATACTTAAGTTTTCTTTGTACTGTTCAGCTAAATGTGTTGGGTCTTGATGACCATAAAACAGGGTTCATACAAAGTCTTGAACGTTTGGAAAATGCTTAATATTAACTGTTATGTTTTCAAGGTTAGGAATATGCTTGAATTCGAATATACTCCTTGAAAAATGCTTGATTTTCAACATAAGCTGGTGTTTCATCACCATCTTTAAATATTTGAAATGAAACGATCCCGTCGTCATATTTGTTTGTTGTCTCCTGACATTCATAGTAACAGTTTAGATGTGATAATAAAAGCTTCGAGAGTCTGGAAATGTTTGGTTTAGGTACCTTGAAAGTGCTTGAAAAGTGCTTGAGTTTTACTCTTAAACAGCTGTACGAACCCTGATAAAAGCCTCTGTGTAACTTAAAGGTGTATTTATTTTGATTTACATTGAATCGCCCTATATAGACCCTTTGATCCTCAGTACTATGAGGATGAATTTGAGGATGAAGAAATGCTGGATGAAGAGGGACGGACCAGGCTCAAACTGAAGGTACGTAGTCCACCTTATGCATATAGGTGAATGTGTCTGTTGAAATGAAAATAAACTGAAGGCATTATCAGCCTCTAAGAAATCGGTATACTTGGAAGCAAGTGACCAGAGTTTATTCTTTCTCTCCCACAGGTGGAGAATACAATTCGGTGGAGAGCCAAGAGAGACGAGGAGGGAAATGAAACACGAGAGAGCAACGCACGCATTGTCAAATGGTCTGATGGCAGGTGTGTATTGTGTCAAGCTGGATTTTGGGGGCAGGACGTGCTCTGTACCTTCCGTGTTTTTAAATGTGTTTTTTTTCTTTGCCGCAGCATGTCCCTCCACCTTGGGAATGAAGTGTTTGATGTATATAAAGCTCCTCTCCAGGGAGACCACAACCACCTGTTCATCCGACAGGGCACTGGACTGCAGGGACAGGCTGTGTTCAAAACCAAGCTCACATTCAGGTAATATAGTAACACGCCATTGTTGTATTGGTGGCGGGCTTCTATTAAGACCAGATTCTCACACAGATTTGAGGCGAAAACTATGAGTTGCTAGGGATACCCCTCCTCCGCTGGGCTCTCTGACAGACGTACATGGACTAAATAAGCCCTGGGCTGCCTCTTGATTCCAAACAACAACAACAGCAGCCTTCATTAAAGCTCCATTCAGAAATGTACTCTATGCTGTAAGTCCCTGGATCACCTTGTGCAAGCGTGCCCAAGTTTCTCCCAATTAGAAGTGTGTAAGCCTCTTAGCGCCCCCAAGTCCACCTGGATGTTCTGTCTTCTCGGACCACATGGGTCTAGTAGGACACTGGCCAAAGCTGCTTTAATGCACAACAGCCCTCCACGCTCCCAGGCAGGTCATTACCATTTGTTCTGATTGAGTATTATCATCAGAGCAGAGTTCTGGTTGGGATTAGCTGCTCATGGTACAAATGGTTGGGACACAGTGTTTTTCTTTTTAAAGAGGAGCTTTAGGCAACTTCACAAATGAATGGAACAAAAAACATTATTCAAGCAAGATGGATACAGAGTTTAGGCTTCGTTTTTCTCTGTTAGTGCTGGTTAATTTTTGAGGCTCAATTTGCCAAACAGAGAAGAGAGTTTAAAAATGAGAGAGAAGTACAGTATACCTTCATTCACTGCAACATATTCATGCTTCCATGGGCTTCTAGCGGTCTCGGGTCAAGATCATGAATTGGTTATAGGTTGAATCCTAACATTTTTTTAACAAATATGTTACGTAAAAGCTGCTAATTTAGGGAATCATTCTTATTGAGTATAACTGAGCCATTTTTGTTAGGAAAAAAATGACTGAGCCGAGTCAGCTATAAATGTTGGTATCTATGCAGGCAGAAACAGAATAGAATGCTGATTCCACTAAAACCACTGTGGTACCAAAACATTAAACAGGAAATTTCATAAAACACAATGGTGAGGTCGAGGATCTATTGGTTGGGGACAGTGTGGAAAACAGCACAAGAGTTGTTTTCTGTAAGGTCTGCTGCCAGCTTCAAGCCATCGGCAAGAAATCAGAGGTGCATGATGCTTAAAAGGTGCCCTGTTGAATAAATGTCCTACCTCATGAAACATTTGCAAACTGGATATTTTAAAATATAAACCTGCAGTCTTCTTCCTTCTTGGTACGTTAACTGGCACCAACTGTCAATCAGTGGAAGAAATCAGTGGAAATCATTGGCGGGAATATGCATCACACGGCCCATGTACGTGCACGAGATAGAAACTCAACGGGGCCCACTCATAAAAACATTGTTCCATATCGCTACTAGTGGTCAAAAACTCCTTTTAATGATTGCGGACTAAAATGTTTTTTGCCGGTTTGCAATGCAAATGTATCAATGTTATGGTTAATTAAGCTTTTCTTGCAAATCCAAAACAAATCACAATAAAAATCAGGTGAAAAGTGGCCACTCAAAACAATCTTAATGTCTGAAGAAATGGTTTTAAAAAACCCACTGGGTAATATAACATTGGTGGCGTGCTTCTTCTGTGCTTCCAGGCCCCACTCCACAGACAGTGCCACCCACAGGAAGATGACCCTGTCTCTGGCTGACCGCTGCTCCAAGACACAGAAGATCAGAATCCTTCCCATGGCTGGACGAGATCCCGAGTCACATCGCAATGAAATGATCAAGGTCACTCACACACTCTGTCCAACTGTGCTGTTCTGTTTGTCTTTTCCTGAGCCCTGTCCGAGAGAAGCTTTTGTTACCACAGGGACCAAAAAAAGGTTCGCATGAGGCCAGTTGTTGACAAGCATCATGCCCCGGTTACATAAAGACATAACCTGACGTGCTTGCATTATGAGGTTATGCAGTGAAGTGGAAATAGTGTCAGCAAGTGGGGGGGGGGGGGGGGGGNGTATCAACTGTCAACCCAAACAAGGACTGCTGATAGCATAGTTTATAGTTTCACTGTACTCAGCGCTCACCTGAGGCAGTGTGGCAGTACCAGGTGAAGATGTGCAGCGCTGGGCCACTACCAAGTGTTCTCACATGCCAGATTTTCCTTATACCCACATGTTCTAAGATACATGCTTCATAATCATCACTATAAGTATCAATGTGGTCTGACTTCAGCATGATGCAGGGTAGAAACTGGTAATGTCAAAAATCGTAATAAATACCACTACACTACACACTTTCCTCATCGTTTCTCATTGTACTTGCCAGTTGCATTTGTACTGGAATTAAACTACAACAGAAGGTTGAGCAATTTGTTGTTGTTGTTTTGTTTGTTCTTCATTGGACATCTTAAATCCAATTGGAAAGAGCCAACAAAGCAGCTTTTTCTTATAGCTTATTCAGCTGGGCAGCGACTTGAAAGGGTTTTGGCTAACTCACACTAGCTGATTGGCAGCCGAAATTGACAGATGGAGGACGGCAAATATTGATAAGAGGAATATATTATACTTTTTGCTTGTGTATTCTATCATGATATGTGATTCACCAGATCTGTCATACCAGTGTGACATCCATGCTTCTAGTCCATATTTTGACACAGAACTCCTTGGTTTAGCGCTCCCGTTGTAGCTTGTTAAACTGATTAACATGGCAGCTGTTCAGTTGCACTTGCAGCTCATTTCTGTTACATTTGTAGTGAGTTTGTGAACATCTTGAGTTCGACTGTGGCATCGGACCTTTAACTGTAACCCCACTTTGCCTTGAGCTGTCCATTCACGATAGATTGATAGAGTACTTTATTAATCCAAGTAGGAAGTTGCTTTGTTACAGCAGCCATGTTACATCAGTCTCAAAACAATAAGCAGGATAAGGGCACTTGTGGGAGAAGGCTCCTAGAGTCCCTGATATGAACATTCACTGGCCTCTGTCGGTCTTAATAACCGCCTATCAGTGACTACCAATCAGGTTGGAGCATTTCCGGGACACTTAGGTCACTGAGGTAGCTCTGGGATATAGACTCAACAAAGTACAGTAAAAACCATAAATAACAGACTCAACTCTGAGACAAAGAGCTTAGTCCGTACTCAAATTTAAAATATAATCTGAATATATTCTCTACAGTGATGGTGCAAATAGTGTAGGGTTAATATTGATTATCATTTAAACTATAGCTGAAAGCTTCATCGTATGTAATGTCATGTATAATCTCTTGTTTGACATTTTTAACTAATATTTTTAGTTTAGTTGATAATGAATGAAAAAAAAATGAATTGCGACCCAAAAGTGAAGCTTTATTGATTGTATTACTATTAATTTTTTGATGAAGAAATAACTGACAGAGCCAAACCTGTTAATTTGGTCTCTGGTAGTGTGCTCTTTGTGGACAGTTGCCTTCATCCTACCTCTCCGAATAAAATGTCCATTCTTGTTATATGTGTAAAAATGTCACCTTACTGCTTATATTAAGAGAAATGAATGAAATCCACTTTTTAAAATTACCAGCTAGAAACAAAATGTCAAACTTGAAGCCAGTGCTTAAAATAATTCCCACTGGTTGTCTCACCTGGCAGAAAGAGGAGGAGCGGCTGCGAGCTTCTATCCGCAGAGAGTCCCAGCAGAGGAGGATGCGGGAGAAGCAGCACCAGAGAGGCCTGAGCAGCAGTTACCTGGAGCCCGACCGCTACGATGATGAGGAGGAGGGCGAGGAAGCCATCAGCCTGGCAGCCATCAAGAGCAAATACAAGGGAGGAGGAGGCCTGAGAGGTGAGGACAGATGGATATATTTCTCACAGTCACTTTGTCGTTTTATTCTCTCTCAAGTTAGACGATTTTTAATGAAGTCACAGAGGTTTAATGAACATCCACCTTTTTCTGACCCCTCTCCACCCAATCCAGAGGAGCGAGCGAGGATCTACTCATCAGACAGTGATGAAGGCTCTGACGATGACAAGGCCCAGAGGCTGATGAAGGCCAAGAAGCTAGACAGCGACGAGGTAGGTGTAGTGGCCTGCTGGACAGACAGGGGGCAGTGTGGAGGTTAAAAAGCCCACACATTCACATTACCCTTATGAACAAGACAGGAAATGCTAGTCCTTCTAAAGAACATGCACTTATTTCTGCACTGACTGTTTCTGCAAAAAGTAAAGTTGTGGTGCTGCCAGAAAAAAAAATGCCACTGGATCATGACGAACTGAAAGTCCTGAAAAGCTGTACAGAATGTCTGCTGGTGTCAGCATGGCCGACACTTGACTTAGAATCGGAGCGTCATCTCTTATGTTCTGTTTTGTGCAGGAGGGCGAGGGGTCAGGCAAGAGGAAGGCAGAGGACGACGAAGAAGTTGCCACCAAGAAGGCCAAGAAATATGTCATCAGCGACGAAGAGGAGGATGAGGAGGAGGAGGAGGGGGAAGAGGAAGAGGATGACGAATAATTCACTTCTTTTTTTTTTTTTATTCCGCTGTATTATCAGTGCTCAGCCTACATGGTATATAAACAGCCATATTTTGTTTTGTAGATTTTCTTAAGACCTGTGTGTGTGTGTGGGTGAATGTGTTTGTGTGTGTGATTGTGTGTTTGCTTGTTTATGTTGTGTACAACAGAGGTGAGAAATAAATAAATGGTTGTCTTATGTAACCAAAGCTTCCCAAGGCCTCTTTATCTTTTTTAACATTATGATTCATAATGCGTGAATCACACTGTTGTGAGATTATGAAACACACTGCTTAGTCCTGTTTCCAAACAGAAAGCAGGTTAATGGGATAAGTGTTGCAGCAACGCCCACCACTTACTCTTCACTCACATAACAAAACACAGCATTGACCAGTGTTTTATCAGTGTGCCTATAGTTTTGAAGTGCAGGCAGTTCATGTGGATGAAAAATTGCCCTCGAGGAAAGAACTGGAGAGGGTAGTTGGCGGACAGGCATTGAAAGAACCAACTAAACCCACCTGACAGGAGAGCAAGAGATTTGGGGATTTGGGAATTGAGACAAAGGAGCTGCAGTACTGTGAGAGAAGGTCCTCAGCCTGCCTGTAAGCCCTGAGGAAAGAGAAGGATATAGCTAGGATTTATGGGTCTATAACAAGTTTCACATTGGTACTCACTCCATTTTCCAGCCCATCCACACACCATTACCTCACATCTGCCGAGCATCAACAACTTGAAGACAAGGCTACATTAGTCAATTGTGCAACACATCTTTTACTAGAATTAGCAGGGTTTTGACAATAGCGTGATAGCCTTCTAACAAGGACCACAATGGAAATAACCTTAAAGCTTTACTCTGTTTTTATCCTCAACAATTTTAGTTATATTTCTGGACTGCTGTATTTGTCAAATAAATCTTAACTAGCACTAATTGGCATATCATCATAACTATAATTTCAGGAAGAGTTTTAAACCCTGTTAAGTCAAAACTTCACACTGAATGCATAAAGAAACATGTTTGTAAAATGCTGAAATTTCAAAATGTAAATGTTTTTGTCTATGGCGTTAAAATGTGAAAGGCAAAATGCATTCTAGTCTACAGCCACGCGAGCAGCTCTTCGAGGCCGTACATAATGTTACAGGCACAGTGGTGCTTTGAACTAAATGCTAAAGTTAGCATGCTAACATGTTGAAGTTAAGCAGATATAATGTTCACCATATTCACCATCATGGTTTAACAAGTTAGCATGCTAACATGAGCTGATTATGTCATGGTCCTCTTGCAAGTGGACCATACATATCTCAAAAAAAATGTCATGGCTATATATCCAACGAGATATTTCAGTCTGGACAAAAGTGGTGGACTGACGTTACATTCAAGTTGTATAGGCAGATCAATGATAGAAAAAAGTGAAAGTTGTCTTAGCAAAGATTGTCTGTCTTCAAACAATATTAGCACTCATAAGGAGTGTACCTGGCTGCCTTTAGAGACAGAGCTTCCCACTTTATCTCTGTGAGAGAGAAAAGATAGGAGGTTCTTAAAGGAAGAAGGGAGGGTGCTTGATTTAAGGCCTTACACACCGAAGGTCAAACTGATCTGCACGCATAGAGGAGAAAGGGAGACTCGCAAGTATAGTTCATTCATAAAATATAAAATAGGAATAATAGAAGCAGTAAATACAGAATTTCCACTACACAAATTCAAAATAAAATAAAAAAATACAAATAGAAATTAGAGGACCCTCAAAAACCATTTCAGTCCGGTTTCGTACGTCAGTGCTCCAGTTGTTGGACAGCAAGCGAGGTTGGGTGAGGTATTGTGACTTGATCCCTTTTAAAGCCACAGAGTGAGAAGGGAATGTAGAGAACAACAGTCCCGGTTACTGATTCAAGTTCATCAGCCAGAATGACGCACAATGTCGCACACTCCCTCACACATACACATACACACACACAGACACACACAGAAGCATTAAACTGGGTTCCCAGAGATAGATAACAATCCGACCTCTCCCCCAGCCCTGTCCTGACAGAACTGGCTGCAGCCTCCCAGAATGCAAAACTGGTAAAACAGTAAGTGAATAAGTAAGAGAGTTACATAAATTGGCCACATTCTCTCTCTTGACAACGGCCTCTCTGTGACACACACACACACTGCCTTGACATGATCACAGACAGTCAGTACAGGGAGAAGTATCAAAGACCTCTCGGGCACTGTTCACACGGTACAGGCTTGTGTACGAGAGGAGACGCACACACACACACACCTATATTTATATTAATGTGGAGAGATGCCAGAGTGATGGGGCCTTGCACCTCGACCAGGAAGTGAAGTGGCACCTCTCCAGCGACCAGTACCATCTGGTCTGAGCTGGACTTCAACCGACTACCCTCCAGGTTGCCAAGCGAAGTCCCTAGGGACTGAGCTACCACCACCCCATAGTAAAAATGAGGTTACTGTGCGACAAACCATTTCATTGCTGAGGGCGAGTTGTACCCAGCAGCATTAGCTTTTCTATCATTTACACAGGACAGACCTCTGTGTGTGTGTGTGCAGATGTTTGTACATGCATGTTTATGCAGCCCACAGCAGTGAGTAGACAGCAGTCAGTATAGCACATGGCATGCTAAGCTATAGATAGTACATACTATGAATGCTTAATGCTGCTTCATGCAAATGTTGTGTGTTGCCTTGAAAGAGAAGGTGTCGCTGGTAGTGGTGTGCTGCGTTATCTCAGACTGCAGTGGTTTATGTAAACCCAATTCCACACAGTAAGGAGTGGGGAGGAGAGGGGGAGGAGAGGGGAGGCACTGCTACACACAGTCAGCACTGACTGATGGGGGATGAGACAGAGGGGAGGGCTGCAGCATTTCCCCCTTCCTTTTTGTTTTCTCCTCCTCCTTCATCTCGTCTTTCTCTCTGTTTCATTTCAGTTGTTTCTCCCAGAAACCCCTTCTTCCCACCGTCCAGCCTGAACCTGCACTCTGTAACATCACATTTTCTTTAAAGACAGCGGCAAAAGCAGAGCAGAGAGGGTATGTTTTCTATTCCCAGAGCCCTTGCAGGCACACACACACATACACTGAAACTCTGGTGTCATTCAGGGGTGACTTGTCCACTGCCAATTAGGCCCGAGGGGAGGCAGCGGCTGGGTCAGTATTAGGCCAGGTGTTTCTTGAAGTAAACAGAGATGTATTTTCATTGGCCTCAGCCTCCTGTTTGTTCGCCTGCACTGATGCCTTGGTTGACCCGTGTGTGTGTGTGTGTGTGTGTGTGTGTGTGTGTGTGTGTGTGTGTGTGTGTGTGTGTGTGTGTATCCAGATACTACACGCGTATACCTTAATATTCTGGTTATTCTGCATTCTTATGTTACTTAACTCGTACCTTGGTTTCATTCCATCACATCAATAACACTGCTTTATAGGCAGAGTTTGATGCTGGAGTGGTGTTAGTTTTGAAAATTAAAAAACAATTTATTGAATCAGTACATTAAACAAAACTTACATTTTGACGTTTTAAAGTTTAGATATTTGCTTAATTTTGTACTTATCTCTCTTTGCTGTCTGTCTTTGTAGGTATGGGTTACAACCTTTTCTACATTGTGTGTAATATATTGTATGTCGTGTGTATTTTCTATTATATTTTCATATTTGTATCACTCATATAGAGCAATGTTTTCTGTTTTCTACTTTTTCAAAATACAATTAAACTGGTGTTCGGACTAAAGCTTCAGTCCCTGTAGACCTTCTTCAGGGAGGAAGTAGAGTTAACTGAAAATGAACACTGTATTATGATTGGAAAGTTATTGTTCAGCTCTATTTGATGGTCTGATTGTCAAAAGAACAACATAAAGAGATACTATAATACTCTATAAGAGATTCTTTGCTGGAAACAGGGGAAAAATCACAACCCCTTTTGTTTCTTGAGTTTCTTATGTGTAGATCCCATTAAATTTCACAGACGAAGTGAAAATATTTTCAGAGAATAAAGTCTTTTATTCTGTCTGTTGTGTCTCTTTTGTCCACTTCTTTTAATTGTATTAATTTTATAAACTACCTCAATAACAGTCTAACTCTGTAGCCTGACTGTATTTCATAGCTCGGTGCCCTTTACCCCTGTCTCAGTATGTCCCTTCCCCCCGCTGCTGCTTATATAAGAGGCCTAATAAATAAAATAGAAACACAATACTCTACTCTCACCACAGGATCCTCAAACACTCACACATGACACTGGCCCAGAGACTGCAGCAAGGGTCTTAGCAGGAACATTTCCCCGTATGCACAAGCTGGTGTGCATTATTCACACGTGCGCATACGCACAAGCACGACTGTAACAATTCAGTATGATATGTTTTTTTCCTTCTGACCTTAACGATTTGGGTCAGCCTGTTCTGCAGAAGGACCAGGGCTTAATCTGTAAACAACGGGTTACCTTCAACTGTGAGTTGCTCTGCACACAGATTACACTTGAGCTTTTCCTGAAAACCCCCAACAAAAACAAGAAAGGTGACGCTCTGTGGCATAGCTTCTCCAGAGCCAGGACCACTCTTCTATCTATCTATCTGTCTATCTATCTATC
>LKNJ01001489.1:2898-98008 GCA_002120245.1 Maccullochella peelii
GACCAAAGTTGATGCAGCTGATGAAGCGAACTGGGTGTCCCCTATGAATGTTGAGATAGGTCTGGGTGCTGACTCTGTCATCAAGGTAATGTTCATGTTTATTTTCAGTGATGCATATGTATGGATTTTTTTTTGCTCTACCTACACTAAACCACCTTGTTTAATGTTAATGACTGACTGTTCTACCATTTTATTATGCTTATAATAATAGCAATTGTTGTGAAGTTCAGTGTTAGGTGGATACAAAAAAAGCTTCCCTTCTTCACCATTTACAGTTATGTTCCTTTTTTGTCAGGCACTTCAGAGCAAACCAGGAAGCAGGGTAGGTGAGCTTTCAGTGCTCACCTTCAGAAGAGAGTGTATGCAGGGCCTGGTTAACATGGTTAGGAAAGTGCAGGAAAAAAGCCCCCTGAAATTTCCAGTGGTCAGGCACATCGNCTGTCACTGATTGCTTGTTATTTCTTTATAAGAGTCTAATGAGGCGGTTTGTGAAGAGGGAACTCCTACAGGACCTCACCCCCCTGAAGCTGACCAAAGTTGATGCAGCTGATGAAGCGAACTGGGTGTCCCCTATGAATGTTGAGATAGGTCTGGGTGCTGAATCTGTCATCAAGGTAATTTTCATGTTTATTTTCAGCGATGCATATGTATGGATTTTCTTTGCTCTACCTACACTAAACCAGCTTGTTTAATGTTAATGACTGACTGTTCTACCATTTTATTATGCTTTTAATAATAGCAATTGTTGTGAAGTTCAGTGTTAGGTGGATACAAAAAAAGCTTCCCTTCTTCACCATTTACAGTTATGTTCCTTTTTTGTCAGGCACTTCAGAGCAAACCAGGAAGCAGGGTAGGTGAGCTTTCAGTGCTCACCTTCAGAAGAGAGTGTATGCAGGGCCTGGTTAACATGGTTAGGAAAGTGCAGGAAAAAAGCCCCCTGAAATTTCCAGTGGTCAGGCACATCGCATGTTTGGATCCCACAAAGATGTACAGGGATCCAGAGTGGTGCATCACAAAGATGAAGAGTATAGTCCAAACATTCCTGCACAGCAAGCAGTTGTCAGGAGGCATTTCAGCTGGTAGGAAAAATATTGTATAGAAACGGTTTCATTTTTGTGCATACTTCTGTAAATTCTTGTTAAATTGTCTAAGCTCTTTCCAAATGCTTCCGCAATGAAATAATTTTAACACTTTCTGAAGTATAAACTGCTTATATTTTTATTTGTACAGGTGCTGTCAGTCATGTATTTGTCAAATTAATTATGAAGCAGATGACGAATGAAATTGAATGACCTATGAATAATTACTTATTTCATTTTCCCTATCCATTTGTAGGTGATCGTCCAATAATTCGAGGGCTTTCTCTCTGTTGAGGGTAGAGATGAGCGTCTCCTCTCCTTTCAGCCACTGGAGCAGCGGCTTGATGTGTTCCTGCACTCAGCAAGTCCTACCCTGTGCTGTTAAGGTTCTGTCAGAGCCTTCTACTTCTGTCCCGTGGACAAGCCACAGTAGAGAGAGGATTCTCTATCAACAAGGAGGTTGAAACCTGCAACCTCCTTGAAGATTCGGTGGAGGCTCAAAGGTTGATCTGCGACCAGGTCAGTGTCTGTGGGGGCGTTCTGAAGGTACCTCTCACCAAGGAGCTCCTGGCTTCTGCAGCCTCTGCACGGTCAAGGTACAGGATTCACCTGGAACAACAGCGGAAGAACAGAGAGAGCGCCACACAAGGCCTCAAGAGGAAAGGAGTCGAAGATGAGCTAGAAGAGCTGAAAAAGAAAAGAAAGGTCTTAATAGATGTGTGCGACATCCTGCAGAAAGATGCGGATCAACTGGCAGAGGGAAAGTCTGGGTCATTAATGGCCCAACTGATTACGAAGTCCAACACCCTTAGAAGGAGGCACAAAGAGAAACACAATGAGCTGGAGCAAACTGAAACGTTTTTGGAACTCAAAGCAACTGAATTGAGGCACATGCCATGAATCTCCCCCACAGCTCACAGTTGAAATATATGATTTAATTTCATTTATGGCCCATGTTGGATTTCTTAGGCTAAATGGAAATGTTTGTTAATGAAAATGTTTTGTGAGTATGTGACTATTATTACTTTTAATAAACCTTACCTTTGGGTTAGTCACTACTTTATTCTCTTGAGTTTTGTTCCCTCCCGGCCTATCTGAATTATGTCAAACTAAGACTGTTGTGCAATCTCAAAATAAATGTACTGGTATAGTACTGTAAATGTAAGTTAAGGTGTGTTGCTGATAACCAGTTACAACTNGTGTGCGACATCCTGCAGAAAGATGCGGATCAACTGGCAGAGCAGGCAGAGGGAAAGTCTGGGTCATTAATGGCCCAACTGATTACGAAGTCCAACACCCTTAGAAGGAGACACAAAGAGAAACACAATGAGCTGGAGCAAACTGAAAAGTTTTTGGAACTCAAAGCAACTCAATTGAGGCACATGCCATGAATCTCCCCCACAGCTCCCAGTTGAAATATATGATTTAATTTCATTTATGGCCCATTTGTTAGGCCAAATGCAAATGTTTAATGTTTTTGTTAAAGTGAGTGAGTGAGTGTGTGTGTGTGTGTGTGTGTGTGTGTATAGGCCTATATGATTTAATATAATTTACGACCAATGTTGTATTTCTTAGGCCAAATGGAAATGTTTGTTAATGAAAATGTTTTGTGAGTGAGTGTGTGAGTGAGAGAGAGTGTGAGTATGTGACTATTATTACTTTTAATAAACCTTACCTTTGGGTTAGTCACTACTTTATTCTCTTGAGTTTTGTTCCCTCCCGGCCTATCTGAATTATGTCAAACTAAGACTGTTTTGCAATCTCAAAATAAATATCCTGCTACAGTACTGTAAATGTAAGTTAAGGTGTGTTGCTGATAACCAGTTACAACACGTGGCGTTGCAGTCTTAAAATATGTTGGTCTTAAAAAAGGTCTTAAAAGGTATGGAATTTAACTTCAGGATTCCTGCATATACCCTGTTAAAATAATCAAACAACAGCAGCGGTCCGGTTGTTGATTGTCGGTATTAACTACGAGCAGCATTAAATATAAGCAGCATGTTGTCAACTTATCTTTACAAACATAAATCTGGGATGGGGTTTGGTGTATAGTTACTGAATAAATTCCCATTTCTGTCTTATATTTAAAGGATATGATCGCAGAGACTGTTTAGTAATGCAATGAAAGCCAGCGCAAATCTGATGGTGACCACAGGCACACACCCCTCTTTCTTTAGTCACCAGACAGTGTTATCAACACACACGGTGGAAGACATTATTGTCACTGAAGGCCTTCACATTTCAGTGTGAGTGTGGAGGAGAATGAGAGAGAGAGAGACGGAGAGTGTGTGTGCATGAGAGTAAGAAAAAGAGAGGCAGTGTGTTTTTCGTGTGTGAGAAGGAGAACGGGAGAGAGGGTGAAATCATTAATTCCTGGCATTGAGGAAGGGAAGCTCGGCCAGGATGAGGAGAGCGAGTAACACACACACACAAATGGTTTTGTGCAGATCAACAGTGCCCCCTGTGTCTAAATCATAGAACTGTATCTTCACTGACAAAAATATTCCTCTATCTATCTATCTATCTCACTCAGCAACCCCAAAAGGCATGCACAGGGGAGTGAAGGGAGAGAATAAAAGTAGAGACACAGGGAGACGGGTTTCATCACCACACCAATACAGACCTCTGAGGGGAGTTTGATATTACATTGGAACCCCAACAGCATCAGCAGCCAAGAGAGACAGGCAGAGCTGAGGGGAATACAGCGAGAGGTTTACAGTGTGCTATATGCAGCGAATGTACATGGATAAATCACAGCCACATTCTTTTCCAACCTTGTGTCAGGTTGTCTTAAACTAATGATTGACTATGTGTACTTTGTGTGCCACTGCACATATTATTATTACAAATTTTGGTTGATGATTTACACACCAAATCCACCTTTGCAGGACAGAGGCACATTGGACTGATTCCAGTCTGCATTTTGACCAATGTGGATTTGTAAGGATTCATATCAGTCCTGATATTTTTACATGGCAGCTACTGATACCAAGAATTAGCTTCCTTAGCCAGGGTTCAGCCAAGACTCTTCCTTGGACTTGGACTCACTAGACTATAATTCATGACTATGCCATAATGGGTCTTCAAACCACACTTTGTCTGGCCCCCTCACCTGTCAATAATTTGTCATGCCCTGCCAGCATTTTACCCTCCAGACAACACAGCTCCAAGGGTTAAATGGAAACACAAACCCTACTGTGCATCTGAGCAAAATGCCTCCAGGACTCCTCCCTGTGAAGCTATTCTGGATGAGTCCAACTGGGACTGATCCCAGGCTACAACTTGTAATACCACTAGAAGTTCTACTACAGTGACTCGTATTGTGTGGCCAGTAGTTGTCAGATATCTGATTATTAATAATACACCAATATCAGCTTCACATTGGTAGACAATTCAGATGAGACGTATGGAGTGAAAATAGCCTCAATAACATTTATAAATGTGTACTACATGATCTACAAATGAAAAATAAGACTTACACATGAAAAAACAAGATTTGTAAATGTGAACAATGATTTGTGTGTAATTTTGGGTACTCACAAATGCGTGTTCCAATCCACACACAAATACCAAGCAATTTGAAAACCAAAAAAAAAGTTTTACAAATGCACACATCACAACCTGAATAAATATGTATATTTTACTTACAGATTTTTAACTTCAGCTTCACAGATCTGATCCTTTTCCCTTTCAAAAAGCTTCCAGTGCACACAAATGTCTTTGTATTAATTTACAGATTATTAAATTTGTTTGCATGGATCGCCTGTTACACACGGATCAGGTTACTTTCGCTTTCGGGGTTTTGAGACTATATTCACGCTGTTCCAGCTACACAGATTCGTAAATGCATGCTGCGTTTNACATGAAAAAACAAGATTTGTAAATGTGAACAATGATTTGTGTGTAATTTTGGGTACTCACAAATGCGTGTTCCAATCCACACACAAATACCAAGCAATTTGAAAACCAAAAAAAAAGTTTTACAAATGCACACATCACAACCTGAATAAATATGTATATTTTACTTACAGATTTTTAACTTCAACTTCACAGATCTGATCCTTTTCACTTTCTAAATGTTAGGTTCCATGGACTTTGTCTGGTTTTATTTATGTTGGTGTTTAGTTTAGAGTTTTATTTTGAAGTCATGTCTTGTGTTTCTTCTGAGCTCCTGGTTCCTGTGTGTTTCTGCCCTAGTGTCTCCCCTTGTCTTGATTGTCTGCTAATTATGTTCACCTGTGTCTTGTTCACCCCCGGGTGCTGTTTCCCTCGTTAGTCTTCCCCTACTTATGCCTGTCTCTTGTCTGTGTTCCTTGTCAGGTAATTGTTTGACACACTGCTGTTTCTCATGCTGTCTTCTGTTAGATGTCCATGCTCCATGTTTCTTGTTTTGCGTTCCTCATTCCATGTTTCATGTTAAATGCCTTCCAGTGCTCCGTGCTCTGTGAGTTTCTTCTTGCTTCTCAGCACTTAAATGCAGCATGCATTTATGAATCTGTGTAGCTGGAACAGTGTTAATATAGTCTCAAAATCCCAAAAGCGAAAGTAACCTGATCCGTGTGTAACAGTCGATCCATGCAAACAAATTTAACAATCTGTAAATAAATACAAAAGAATGTCACAAATATGTGTGTGTGCATTTGTAAAACTTTTTTTTTGGTTTTCAAATTGCTTGGTATTTGTGTGTGGATTGGAACACGCATTTGTGAGTACCCAAAATTACACACAAATCATTGTTCACATTTACAAATCTTGTTTTTTCATGTATAAGTCTTATTTTTCATTTGTAGATCATGTAGTACACATTTATAAATGTTATTGAGGCTATTTTCACTCCATACGTCTCATCTGAATTGTCTACCAATGTGAAGCTGATATTGGTGTATTATTAATAATCAGATATCTGACAACTACTGGCCACACAATACGAGTCACTGTAGTAGAACTTCTAGTGGTATTACAAGTTGTAGCCTGGGATCAGTCCCAGTTGGACTCAGTTGTTTTTTATTTGTAGATCATGTAATACATATTTATGAATATTATTGAGACTATTTTCTCTTCATAGAGACATTCCTAACCAGAAAAGCCGAGACTGTCCTCCCCAAAAATACATCCGTATAAGTTGTTTGTGCAGCAGCTTATTACAAACCATATTTACATTTGTATGTACGGCGACCTATAGTGTCCGTAGTAATTATGACAGGAGCAAAGACGGAAGTCTGGTGAGGAGGTACAAAGAGCTACAACGTCTGTGTATGGAGGAGGTCGGGGTAGATGGATGGGTCAAACAACACAGGACTTTTACCCAAGGGTTAGCTGTTCGTGTCCCGTGTGAAACCAAAAGTATTTTAACCCAAACCATGATCTTTTCCTAAACCTAACCAAGTAGTTTTTGTGCCTAAACCTAACCAAACTGCGACCGCTTCACAACGTTAACCACATGTTTATTATTGTTACCATGACGACAAAGGTCCGGTACGCCTGTATATGTCGTTTTGGGAGTCATTGGCAGACAACCTATTCTGTCGTTTTTAGAGTCACATCTCCTGCTACTGGTAGGGGTGCTAATTTAGGAAATAAAAAAGGTTAGAAACAAACGACCTATGTGGTCGTATGGGTTGGAGGGCTTGTTGGAAAAAAGTTCAAACGCTGAAAATTACCTATGTTTACATTGACAAATGATCTCTCAAGCTTGCTGCAAATGCTGACTGTCATCTCCAAGCTGGAAAGGCTGAAGTAGGGTAGTGTTGTTACCACCACAAAACCAGTTAAGGTGTGTTCGGACAGAACGCGAGGTGAATTTTAGAGGCGGTGTGGTTGTATACAAAGTCAATGGAAAGACTCGAGTGGGCCTGTCAACTCAAACCATATTCAGTAACATCACATTTAGACACAATGTGGAAATTGGAATGAAAAGAACAAAAAATCCCAATGCATGGCTGTGTCTGTAGTGCACACATACACACACACACACAGATACTGTATATATTAGTCACTGAGAGTCTCAGATGAAATGGCACCATTAACTATTCATATGATTGGCTTCACTCCTTTGATGTATTCAAATTTAATAGTATGTTGACCTCCTTGTGTGTGTGAGCTTGAATGTATGTGTGAGACAATAAAGTGAATTGAGCTTATTTAGCAATTAATCCACGACTTATATCAAATACTATAAGTCTCCATTCTGTGTAACTCTTTCACTCTCTCTCTCACACACACACACACACTGTATTCATGGTGTTCTTGTATAGGGTCTAAATTAATTACCAAAGTCCTAATCCTCCCCCTCCCTCCACGCTCTAAATTTATCCTGATCCCCAAACCTATGGCTTTGTTCAAAGCAGAGGTCAGTCTATAGTTAAATCCATCAGTGGAGTGAGACTGATCATGTGAATATTTTATGGTTCCATTTCTTATGGTGCTTTTTCCCTATCTTTAATCAAGAGCGTGGTCTTTCACTTTGAGAGCATGATTTATTGATTTCATGTTCAGATTTTGTAATATTCTCTCTCAAAACCCTGCTCTCGCACTCAAATAGCCCCTGCTTGTGCTCGGATTTGCTCTGCTTCTGCTCAAACTGTACGCTTGCACTCAGATATATTGTCGTATGGGCGGTTACCCTTTAACCGGGTTCATCCACTCCCGCAGTGGATAATACAGTTAATATATATACCAGCGCCCATACTTTTTTATTTTAGCCTACTGTAATTGCTACGTGTAATAGTAGCTGTGTAACACATCGACAGGAGGCCAATGAGAGGAAAACCACATCACGTTCATGACTCAGGAGCAGGAGTCTAGCGGATCACTGGACAACATGGACCACCAAAGTCAAAGACCTCAAGTACGTTTTTTTACTTTAATGGTGCTATTGCTGGAACCAACTTTCTTGTGATATTGTTTTATTTTGCCATACTTTGTACGCTGGCAAAGATGTCATGAATCAACCACGTCAGCTCATACTCATTGACAAACATGCCGGCACCCATTTTGTTGTTAGTTGCCTAGCAACAGTGTTGCCATAACGTAAACTTGAAAGCCAAAGATATTATCATGGATGTATTCTTGTCCCGCAAATATGACTTTATCAGTTCAATTTGAAGGAAGTAATAGCACCATTAAAATAAAAAATATTAACTGAGTTTGGATTTGCTCTGGTTTGAGTAAGCAGAGCAAATCCGAGCACAAGCAGGGGCTATCTGAGCGCGAGAGCAGGGTTTTGAGAAAGAATATTACAAAATCTGAACATGAAATCAATAAATCATGCTCTCAAAGTGAAAGACCACGCTCTTGATTAAAGATAGGGAAAAAGCACCATAATTTCTATGGATAACTGCCTCTGAGTCACTCTTCACTCACTGCGTGCAGTGAGTGTGTGTGTGTGTGTGTGTGTGTGTGTGTTTGAGACGGTTAAACCAGCCCGTCTTACAAACAGACCCAGTGATTTCTTAATGAGAGACTGTTGAGCGGAGGCAGAAACTGTTGTGACCTTTAAAAGTGAGAAAGTGAGAGTAGGAGAGACCAATTAAAGCACAAGTTTTCATGTAGTGAAATAAATCCTTCGGGATTACAGCGCAGTAAACCAGACTCTGTGGGCGGAAAGGAGTTTCAGAAATTGTGACCCTAATGCATCTGAATGAGATATTTTTATACTGTTGGCCAATGAAATCTAAACATGCATTTAACCAAATACATAATTTCATTGAGATGTAAACAGATAGAACACAGTTAAAGAGCAATTTAACAACAGCTGAAAATCTTGTTTTTGCTGACTTCCAGTGGTTTAACTTTTCACCTTGTTGCAGTGATGTAGAAGTGCGAACGCGCCTGCAACAGGGCAGTGATCATTTCATTAGTCAACACTACAGCTGGCATTCTATTGGTTGGGGAATTTTGACATGGTTGTTGCACAAAAAATCCAAGAGCAGAGCAGACGTTTCACGAGCGCACAGAAGCAGCCTGAGTGCGAGAGCAGGGTTTTGAGGGAGAACGCAGGAAGTCTGCGCAAGCAACAATATATCTGAGTGCAAGCATACAGTTTGAGCAGAAGCAGAGCTAATCCAAGCACAAGCAGGGGCTATTTGAGTACAAGAGCATGGGTTTTGAGAGAGAGTATTACAAAATCTGAACATGAAATCAATAAATAATGCTCTCAAAGTGAAAGACCACGCTCTTGCTGAAAGATACGGGAAAAACACCATAAAAGAAGCTTATAGGGTCCTTTTGTAGTTAATGCTATTTTTTGCTAAAGTACAGTATACATTTAACATTATTCTGCTGTTATTTTGAGGCACTATGAATAACAGAGCAACAAAATACCTACAACATGCAATGAATATGCATGTTAACAACTTGGGCTTTAGTTTAAGTCAATTGCCACAAAACATTGCTGAATAGTATTAGTCTAAGAGTCTACAGCCATGCGGGTCTGTGTACAGCAGTGCTTTGAGTTCAATGCTAATGTTAGCATGCCAACATGCTTACAATGACTATATTAACATGCCAACATGCTTACAATGACTATATTAACATGCCAACATGCTTACAATGACTATATTAACATGCTGATATTTAACTGGTGTACTGTTTACCATGTTAACCATCTTAGTTTAGTGTGTTAGCATGCTAACATTTGATAATTAGCACTAACCCAATGTACAGCTGAGGCTCATGGGAATGTCATTAGTTTTGCAAATGTTTGGTCATAAACCAAAGTATATTTTGCCCTGATGATGGCACCAGATAAAATGTTAAGGGATAACTAAAGTTATTTCATTTATTTTTCCGCTGAAAGGAAAACAGATTACATTTCTATGAGATGCAAAGAAAGCATTGTTCTGTCAGCTTGTGTAAAGTAAGGTAACCATGCAGAGAAAATAATCACATCAGATGACCGTTTCTTGTGTCTCATTTCTTAAAACAGAATAGAAAAGTCAAGTGTGCCAAGCCCACATACAGATGTGCTTTCTCCTAGAAAGCTATCATGTTTATTAATAAGGTCTAAAAGCTGTACGGTAAACAAATACTTAATTATGTATGAATCACACTGGCCTTAATTGTTATAAGCCTCAACATTTATTTGACTGGACAATTTTATTGATCTACTCTCTGAGACTGGAGGCAAGTTAATGATTGAAATTGGGGTAAAGTTACAGTATCACTGTGGCAGGCACTAAACTGAGTCAATATTGATACGTTTTCATTCCATGTCTCTGTAGCTAAATGTTGCTACAAAATTACAGTGGACTTTCTTATGGAGGCGCACTGCAACGACTCCACTTGTGACAGTGCTACTCTGGCCTGTTCAGTGCTTCTTGCACCTGAGCCATGGACCTTAACCTGATGTGCTAAGCAGAAAGGAAGGAGTAGTCTACCTGTTGTCACTCACCTGATTTATCCTTCAAAAATCTATTGATGGAATCTGCTGCAGGTTTGGTGGACTGCAGTTATATTGCGCTTTTACAGTTTTTCTTTACCAGTTGACCATCTTGACCTCTGCTTTACCCAACAAGTGAGTCATTTTTTTTTAGAAACGGATTTATTGCCTCATATTTCCTTACAACCTCTGTTCCACATAAGATTAAGAGTGTCAAATTTAATATTGTAAACATTTTCATGATCAGAAGTTGGGGTGATTAAAAGTTAGACATATCTAGTATCCTTACAAGGAGAGAAATCTGTATGTGTGTTCCATGGGGAGAAAGGGAATAGAGGGCAGTTGCAGCAGTTTCTAATAGGTTTCTCCAGTTTGTCTCTGGAGAGCACTGACACACACACAGACACACGCAGAGTCATTATTGCTCTCCTACCATTCTCCAGGCGTTTTGTAACCTTTGCTCCACCTCACAACAAGGAAAATGGCAGAGCAAAACACAAAAGAAAGAAAGAGAGACGGACAGACAGACAAAGGGAGAGAGGGTGAGTGTGATTTTTTTTTTGTTTCACAGCACACATAGGTCGAGTACCTAAGTGGATGATGACGGACAGATCACCAAAATCAGTCTCCTGTTGTGGGCATGACGGGGAGGGATGAGGAAAAGGTGCAGCATTATAATATTAATTATAGAATTCAGCTATTTTTGCAAAATCATCTTCTTTTCTTGCAGCCTAGTAGCAAATGTTCTGTGGCCTATTGTAGTACTGAAGCACTGCCCTAGCTATTATACATAAATACATTAAATACCTAAAAGGCTGTATTGAAATGTGTGGGCTTGGATATAGAGATTTAACGCTGACCTAAATGGTGTGAAACAAGCAGAGTCAGGTAGGTTCGCTCTGCTGCAAGGCTGATGTCTCAGTGCATGTGAATCCATGGGATGATATGCACAGCAACTTTAAACCCAAATGGTCACGAATTATTTTATTGTTAAAAGGTTTTGGAGAGTCATCATGGCAAACAAGAGTGTCCCTAGTATTTCTCTGCTACATGCCTGGGGATAAACAGGCTTTGTATTAATGAATTATTTTTAATTTGCAAACATTCCAATAGCTTTCTAACCACTGTAGCACCCAATTGGGGGTAGAAATATTAGGAAGCTATAACACAAAGCCAAGCCATGCTGATTATCTAATTAATGTATTAAACATATGGAAAATTAGGTCATTAGAAAATAAATACAAATTAATCAGGTTGGTATGTCTCTGCTGAAGTCTGAAAAAGTCAATTTCCTGGTTCATTGTAATGTGCTTAAGGAAAATAACACTGATCCAGTTTTTTTTAAAGCAGCTTTGCTAAATCTAAGGATAGGCAGAATTTGTTCATCTGACACTAAATCAATATTGAATGTTTTTTGTCTTTTATATTTCTTTTACAAAGGTGACATTTGACATACTGTAATCAATAACCAAATTCAGAACTTGATGTCATAAGCAACTAACGCTATTCACAACCAACCATGGGGAATCTTTTAGAATGAAAGACAAAAGAAGAAGAAAAGGAGAAACCTGGACCATTTTTGCTGACAGCCCACGTGGTAACAATTATTGAGCTGGTTGTGGTAACATTCTGTTCTTGGTCTTTGAGGCCACTCTCACCTGGTGCAGAAATCTCTGTCTCCTCTGTGATGGATTCCTTGATGTATGATTGCTGTACAACGACAACAAATTAAGTCTTTGATTCTAAGGAACTAACCAGGGCCCGGTTGCACAAAACACCTTTCGTTAAGATTTTCCCTAAAGTCCGAGTTAAGTTTTCCTTAAAATAAAATCGGTTGCACAAAGCACCCTTAAGTCTTTTCCTTAAGGTTTTATTAAAATGTTCACTTCAGTATTTAAGGTTTTCTCCTTATCTTATGTGTTATGTTAGTTAAACTGTTGCACAAAAGACCTTAGCAACCAAAGTAAGGAAAAAAACTTAAGGTACCTCTGACTCTATCTTAACAGCAACATGACCAAGTTTATGGCAATAAATGAAGAAAATGAATACATCCTGAGAAGAGTGTTCCGTGACCGAGAGAACCCAAAGGATACGCTTAACGATGTGCAATTGATTTTACGCTATAGATTTGACCAGCAGTCAATTCATGACTGCACTTTCTGCAGCGGTGCTCTTCTGGCCACTTTGCAATTAAAGAGGTACTCCAAACTTAAACATGTTAAACACATTTTTGCTGGTGTTAATATTGACATTTCTTACCAGATTTACAAAAATTCATTTCATGGGTTGAAAATGTGTCAGTCAGCCTCCCCCGTGTCCCCTGACCCACACACTATGCAGCCACGAGGCATTGTTCCCTCACTCGTTTTTAAAATCTGCTGGGAGAGAGGTATGAAGGTATTATTGGAGCAAAACATCTGAGCACCTGTGACAGTGGAATTTGTAGTTCTAGAAAATAGTCACACATGTGTATCAGCAAATTTGAAGTCGCAGAGAAAAATGCTTTACAGAGTAGCAAACAAAAAATGTTCTCTCCCACCAACACAACACAGCACTTACACCTTCTCAAATTCTTCATTGCAGGTGCACACATCCTAAGCTACGAATCACAAATGAAGAAACTCATCCGCTCACACTTTTGCTACAGTTGCTGCAGTAAACATGGTGCAAAACACATTCACACACCCGGATCAAAAAATGTGAAGTCAAGAACAAAATTTGCACATCTGCAAATCAGTATGTGAATTCATGCAATGAGAGTTGCACACCTGTAGAATATTTTATCACAAATATATATATTTATTCTTGGTTATATTTCTTTCACAAATTGAGCTATGTGGTGGAAAAGCGAGAGCTTGCGGAACTTGTCAATTGTGAGCGAAAAAACTGCTTTTGAGACTCGTAGTGGCAGATTCAAGCAGTTGTAGTTATTGACTTGTGTGTACTGATACACATGTGTGACTATTTTATAGAACTACAAATTCCACTGTCACTGCTGCTCAGCTGTTTCAATAATGCTCCAATAATACCTTCATAGAGAGAGTTCTAGCTGAATTTGAGGGTGTAGTAAGACTTTAATGATTACTTATGGCTTTATGCTACAGGATCTTTCTAGTCAGTAATAGGCAAGGTATGTCCACTGTTAATTTCAGTTGTTCCCACATTCGTTGTTTTCTGTTTGCTGTTATTTGCAGATCAAATGTACTTTTTAGTATGTTCTTTCTTTTATTGTAATCCTCCAGAAGAATAATCTTTTCCTCCTCTGACCAATTTGGTTTTCTATTCTTTTCTTCTGCCACTTTTTTACTATCTAGAGACGATAACAGGTATCACATGCGCGAGTGCAAACAAACAGTCTCCATGGAACATCAGCGACTAAATCACTTTGACTGAATTGTTTTCTATAGGACTCTCCTAACTGGCCGCACTGCGCAGAACGAAGTTTTGAGTTGAACTTTTGTCGGACGCCCTGTCTCTATTTGTTCCTGTCGCTCGCGTTGAAAGCCCGGATCATGGATGAGGAACGGCTGATACACGGAGTTGAAATGAGGAGGTATCTCTACGATAAAAAGTAACGTTACAAACGTAGGAAGAAAGCAAGTACTCACCCATCTTTTACTTGAGCGGTTACATCTTCAGTCTGATCTCGAGCGCACAGCTGATAGGTACCTGGTTTGTTTACATGACGTAACAGAAGTGCATATTTAACGGATTCTGTGTAGACAGAGAGCGTCCGATGTTACACCTTAAGTAAGTCCCCTCAGCAAAGGAAAAATAAAGCTGTACCATAGCTGCACTGGAAATGTCTCAATGTGACAGCAATCCATCTATTCTGCCAATGACTCAGTTTTCACAAATTAATTGGCAAGCTAGCTCCATCTACAGTGTACACCAATCTTTCTCCTTTAACTTCCTGTTCTGTAGAGCAGGTTGAGATGTTTTGTGTGGATATATGTCAAACTTAAATAAACTTGAAAGCAGCAGCGTCTCGGCTCTCCTAAAGAAAAAAAATCTCTTGGCGCAGAGGCTTCATGCTGTACTGCAGATACTTCAGTTCAAAGGCCTGACAGGTATTTTGTTGTTTGTTGTTTGTTTTGTTCATCCTACCCCTTTCCCCCCACTCCATCCTGTTTCTGACTAGTTCTTCCCCCATCCATCTTTTCTTCCCTCTCTTTGGTTATATTTCCCTTCTTGCTGCCCCAGTCCAATTTTCCTCCAATCGGCTCCCTTTTTTTCTTTTTCTCTTCATTCTTGAATCCCTTGTTCCCCAGCTTCATTTCTCAATCTAACTCCGAAAAATCTTCACTTACATCCTCCACCTCTCTCTGTCTGTCTGTCTTAAAGATACATAGACCGTACAGAAACCTCAGGACCACATGCACTACAGCTGTCTCACAGACAGTCATAAAGCCAACCAATCAAAACTGTGCCACTCATCAGTGTTTTGGGGGGGGGGGGTATCTTGCCGGTTGAAACCAGCAAAGCTCAGTATATTTGTTGTTCTCTCTCAAATTCCAGGAGTTTATAGCAGAACAAGTAAGAACAAGTTTCTCTCCACTCTTCTGATTCACTGGTTCCTGTCAGTTTTCTGAGAGACTTATTTAAAATTGTAATGCACCCCAAGCATCTTTATAGTAGGAAGTTTTTTTAGATTCTTGATTCCCTGAAAAATTGAAAGTATTTTGGCAGAGTAGTCCAGTTACTAGAGAAAAAATTATAATAATTATATTTAATTAATAGGACAAGTTAAACTTTATTTTACTTTTATTAGTTTTGTTGAAAATGGTGCCTCTGACTGACTTTTCAATGTTCTACTTAACTTGTTTTCAAAGGAGAATCTTGTAAAAGGGGTCTTAAATATGCACTTGATGGCTACAGACATGACACTGTGTGAAAAAAAAAAACTGAGGCTAAAGCTACATGTCCAAGGCAAAAAGGCAGCAGCCTCACCTGCTGATGCTCCACAAAGAAGACATGGAAATAAAGAAACAGCATTATTCTTGTATTGCTGTTTAGAGCTAGTTAGTTCTAGTGTTGTTAAGAAAAATGCAAGACCAGACTGTTCATTCTAACATTGGAACCCCACAAATAAATGTAGTAATGATGTGCTCCGTGACTTTTGAAGCTTGGTTACTGTAGGTACTAAGCTAGTTAGCCAGGCATGCTAACAAACAGCTTACATTAGAGCAGATACACACACTGCTTAATCAGTTCTGTTCACATAGGCTGGGTGTTATTTGTTTCTAAACCATCTTTCCAAGAAGAGCCAATATGCTGAAGTTGATAGTGTATTCCACACCTCCACATCATAAAATGTTGTATTGTAGAGAAAAAAAAGAATCCTAGTGCACTGATCTATTGTATTGAGGACATAGATACCATCAGTGAAGCATACCGTATGTCCTGTCAAAGACACTCCTGCAACTGAAACAGAAATTCACTTGCTTGTCCAGTTCAAGGTGAATGTTACTGTATACTGTATGATAGCAACTTGATAGATTGAACACCACCACTCATGGCAGAGCAGATGAGTCACCTGTGCAGCAAAGGTGATGAAGGAGACATGTGACACCATCATCTGTCAGGTAGAACAGCAGTTTTCACACACTGAACTGGTTTACGGCTCATTTTTCCTCACTTTTTGTTGTGTTGATTCCCTCTCCTGAGCCTGACTCTGATGTCAAACCATGGCCATTTTGAGAACCAGGAGAAAGTTGAGTTCTGAGTTGGGTGCTCTGTACCTATACTCTTGGCCTCAGGGTGCAAAGGCAGTCCTGTCTCTGTCATCATCCATCCACAAGAACCTCTAACCTCTAAGGGCTTTTGCTGACACTCACACAGTCTGCTGAAAACCATCATGAATCCTATATCTGAGGCAGTGAGAAACATTTCCACCTTAAAGAGGATAAAAACTCGCTCAAAACCCTGACTGAAAGCACTGGACCTGCTTGCCACTGAAATCCAGCTGATTCAGCAACTGCAGGACTGCCAAAAGTGAAGGGTCTGAAAGGTTTGCCCACAGGAAGAACTGCTGTACATCTTTTCTCTCCGTCTGAGCTTCAGCATTGGTGAGTTAAAGTGTCATTTTGTCATCCTGCCTTTCTGTTGCATTGTCCATGTTTTGTTAGGTTTCTGCACTGAACTGATTTTGGTGCTGACCAGTTTTGTTCCCTTGCAGACCCAGTTGGTCATTTGTTTTGTGCTCAGTTGAATAAAACACTGCTTACATGCAAAACCTGGAGTTTCTCTTTCTTTTTCCCCTTCTTCCACCTTTCTATATTTGTGTGAGATGCAGGCTGTTGTTACCATGTAACCAATAGGGAACCACATAACCCTTGTAAATGCAGTATAATACATATAGAAATGGTGACGTGGTGGAGGGTCAGCTCCTGAATACTGAAAAGACAAGAGAGGCACCCTGTGAAACATCCTGTGAAATTAAAGTGTATGATTCATTGCGTCAGGTTGTTCTGTACATGTACTGTATTTGTTTGAGCCTCCCCAGCACTCCCAGTGGTAGCATAAAACATCACAAGTACAGCATGTTTACATGACCAGTATAGTGTGAAACACAAGCAATAAAATAATTATCCACACAGTCTACAAAATGGGTGATATCTTACAAACAAGAGAGATGTTATGGTGCTATATTAGATTCAACAACTAAACTTGCATGTTTAATTTGTGCATGTAATGTCCCTATGCATGTAAGTATGCACCTTAAATGCATAGTTACATGCATGCGGCTCTATGACAACATGACGCGACTCCTGCCTTTGCTCCTAACAGACCAGAGTCCTTGTCAGGTACATGTAAAGATATAGGCATTTGAACAAACTACTGATGCTGTCTGTCTGTTTGCTATGCAAGGACCCTAAATACATGAGGAACAGATACTGTTTTAGACATCCTGAAACAACGAGGTAGGCGGGAGTGGTGCTGAAAGGGGAATTGCATGCAAGAAGAGTGAAAATGTCCCACCAGTATCAGTGGTGGAAAGTAACTAATATTACTGTACAATTGTATTAAAGTACAATTTGGAGGTACTTTTATATGTGTATTTCCATTTTATGGTACTTTATACTTCTACTTGCACTTTTTACTCAGCTACATTTATTTGAGAGGTGTAATTACTAGTTAATTTTTATTTTCAAGAATTACGATTTCACATAAGAAACATATGATAATTAAAAAATCAAACAATACAATTATTTGTTAAACATTAAGCCGGTGTTTCCCAACTTTTTTGGATGGTGACCTCTTACAAAAAATAACGAAATTATCCAATATTTCACAAAAATCAAAGCTTAGAGAAATGACCAAAAAATGAATACAGATTTGTGTAGAACTTTCTTTTTCGTCATTCCTCTCCCATTATTCATCTCACTGGGTCACTGGACTAAACTACCTAATAAGGTAATTCAAATTAGCCACCCCTTTACCAGCTACAGTAATAAAATGCTGCTTAGATGCTTCAGTATAACAATATATAATAAAATGTCAGTCAGAGGGGAAATTTTACTTCAGAACCACTACTACTACTATTAACTTTTGATACTTTAAGTACATTGAGCTGATAATACTGCTGTACTTTTACTTAAGTAGGTTTTGAACACAGAGCCTTTACTTGGAATGGAGTATTTTTACATTGTGGTATTGCTACTTTTACTTAATTAAAGAATCTGAACACTTCTTCCACTACTGAACAATACTGACTAATTTCATTTTTAATAGAAAGAACAATTTAATGGATTGGATATACAGTATATCATATTAAAAAGAAGATATATTGTGCAGTGTGTCAGGTAGAGATGCCACTTCATTACATGTACTGTGACAGCAACACAAGGTTATCTGACCTTCTCATGGCTCATGGCCAGAGGAGGCAAACTGATTCAGTTCATGAATCTAAATGTTAGCGTTAACTGACGAGAAGCCGCCTTCATAGACACCCCCCACGTTGCACACACACCGTTTTTTCTTCACTGAATGAAAACATCTGTTCTATTAGTGCCAATTTAGCCCAATTGCCATTTCTCATATAGATTGATTTTATTATGCTATAAATTTTACTGCAGCCTATATAACACTCGGGAGAACTGGCAGACACTGTCAAAAGGTTTTTAAAAACAATTCAAATGTGTCTAAGTTTACTTCTTGTGTGTGTGTGTGTGAGAGAGAGGTTTTGGCATGTGGGGTTAGGGTGTAGATGAATGATCACAAATCTAAGTCATACTTGACTGCACACATGGTGCCTAATAAGGACAACCAGCATATAGCTATCATTAATATAATGCTACATAACGCCTCATACAGATGTCAAGGGAGCTTTTAGAGTCCTGTTTATCTCTGCTCATGTTCATTGGTGAAGTAGGTGTCGACAGGAAAACAACCCTCTTGGGGAGAGAAGCCCAAACAACATAAAGCTACAACAAAAACACATCCAGAATGGGTGGAAATGAACAGCAAGCAATGAGTGGGTGCTAATGATTTTCTATAATTAGATCCAAGTGTGCACATAAATTATTATGCCTCCTTTAATTTATTTTTAACCCAACGTCAATTTATGGTACACAAGGGAAAAACAAGTGCTGCATGTGTGAATGTAGGTAGTAAAGGAACAATTCAGCATTTTGGGAAAAATGCTTGTTGGCTTAAGAGTTAGATGAGAAGATTGATGTCTCTCTCGTGTCTGTACATTAAATACAAAGCTAGCTAGATTAGATTAGCTTAGCTTAGTTGAAGACCAGAAGCAGGGGGAAACAGTCAGCTAGTTACGTGCTATTTCTTAGCCGGGTGCAGTGACTTCCTGGAGTCTTGCCTGTTGCAAGTACGTAACTCCTCATAAAAACCACAACTTGTCATTTTTACATTTCCATTCCATTAAAAAAACAACAAATGATGTGTAAATTGGTGAGCTTTATTATGAGTGTTGGTAAGCTGGCTCTGTCTTTGTACAGAGACAAGCTAGCTGTTTCCCCTTCTTCCAGTCTTTATTCTAAGCTACCGTAAGCTAATCGCCTGATGGCTCTAGCTTTACATTTAGCGTACAGACATGAGAATGGTGTCAATCAAGCAAATTAACATAGTTCTTAAAATGTTGGACTCCTTTAAGTATTTTTTGCTCCATTACGTCAAACTAACTGTTCATTCAAGTGTCAGCCATTTTCAAATTGTCAGAGGCATCCTATAATTGTCTCTGAATAACAATTGATGTAGAACACGAAAACCAATGAACCAGAGGTTGTGTGATTCCAGAGACATGTAAGAGTAAGTACCGTCAAAAACAAAAATGTAATATATTACAGTTGCCTTTGTTTGCTGGAAGTACTAGTCTTAAAGATCTGATTTGCTTTTTTTTCCCTAGGGCTTTGTGACCCATGTCATTTTTCGCTTTTAATTGAATTCAACTGTTTGAACAAGGTCTTCCAGTTTACTTAGGAGAGACTTGTACAGACTTTTGGCATGCAGTCACAGTGACTGCTGATGGAGAGGCATTGAAGCACAACAATAGATTGTCCGACGTGGCATTCACACAGCACAGATGGCACGGGTCTTTGACAGCTGCACAAGTTCACAGAGCTGTTCACAGATCAATAGAACTCACTGAAAACCAAAGCCAACTTCAGTGACAAGCATGTTGGTCAGGCAGCTGAATGAAAAGGTCAGAAGCTGTTTTTCTGGCAGATATTACCGCCAAATTAACTAGACTTGGTCTTGCAAAAATGCATCCAGTGATGAATTTACTGAGCTATAACTAAGTACTAATAGAACATGGTCCACTGATAAATGTGGTAACACCTTCCCTCTAGCAGCATGGCCAGAAATCATAGTGTGGGTGGGCCCAAAGAAAGTCAGGTGGTCCTAGTCAGTCCAAGACCATTAGGTTCTGAAACACTATTTTAGCTTAAATTAGGCAACTATAATTTCACTTCCAAAGTTGAAAAATAAATTACACCCGGTAAGGGGCACATCAACATGGCCTGTCAGTTGTTTAAGAGTGGCTGAAACAGCAGCACAAAATCCAACTACAACCAAAATATATGCCCAATAAAGTAGTTTAAATAGCTTACCTTTGATGATTACATGTCACCAATTAAATTATTTCATAATTGTCCGATAGTATTGTCACCCCTGATGGCCTAATGTCAGTTTTTCTATCTGACTGACAGCTGAGAAGAGTAATTTCACTGTACAGTTACACGAGGGCATGTAAGACACCATTTATCTTGAGAAATATGTCAACTGGGTCAGACGTTCAGTACTAACCAGTGATGAAAAGTCTGTCTCCTGTGAACTGCCTATACAATCGCTGTCCAAACAGTCTATGTACTGCATCCTTCACAGCCAGTAAGTGGGTGATGGCAGGTTGTTTGAGGTCTATATTAACAGCCACATTTGTCAACAGTAGTTACTGGCTGATGGGGAAAATTACCCATGTCAATGAGCAAGTATCTTTCAGGATGACAGCTGAATGATGATGATGAGTGGATGAGATCCTGGATGCCTACACACTCCAGTGTGCTTGGTCTTTCAACAGTGAGAAAGAGAGAGATTCACATATTCCTGGTACTATGAACACTCCACTCACTAGTGTAGAGCAAATGGGAAGAGATTTTCTTTCTTTTCTACCTTTATCACGGTAGCACAACACACACACACACAATTTGTGCGCTTCATTATGTGGGACCCCGCTCCTTGCCAATGAATGAGCCATAGGCAAGCATGAGAAGATTTTGTAGAACTGATTTATTTAACAATATTTTGTTAAATAAATTACTGTATGTGCTTGGAACATAGTGGAAGTAAAGTATAGTGGACTTGGAGTTGTAGTCTACAGACCAGAGGTTTTTTATGGACATTTTGACATTTTAATGCTTTTGCAAACATGTCTGACTGGAGCACACAGTGCAAACAGACCAATGTTTCAACTGGATCTGGACACTACAGGATCTCAAATCCATTGGATAATGGATCCAAGGGTGGGAGTTGCCATAGCCAATGTCCAAGTGCACACCCCATGCACTATAGTCACATCAGAAACATAAGGGAACAGATTTATCTTAAAGTTACAAAGATAGAAGTACAAAAAGTACTGCATTCATCAAGTGTAATAAATTAGAGGAAACATGACAAATTCACTTATTTATTTAGAGCAAAAGGCTCAACTGTGTTAAGAGTGTGAATCCAGTCTGCCTCTCTGCAGAGCAGTGAGTTGACAAAGTCACCACCTCTAGGAGAGGGTGACTTTTTTTCCTATTCCCCAGAACTTTAATGACGCTGCAGAGCTGTGGTTAGCCTGTGCATGATGTCGAGCAATAGCGTAATCCATGTTTCGTGCGCATGTTGCAGTTTTGTGTTCAGATATGCAAATGTTTAAAGCTCTGTTAGTTTGTCCAACTTAAACCGGAGCACAGGGACATTTCAGCATGTAGACAGCATCATCGTGTTAGCATAGTCAGTGTGAGCATGTCAGCATGCTGACATTAGCATTTAACTCAATGCTCTGCTGTGACTGCTGTGAAGTACAGCCTCTCTTAGTCTTATCACTTACCTCCAGTTGCCTGGCATGGCAGACTGTAGGCAGGGCAAGCATCCCTAATGCTAGTTTTTTGACTACTTTTATTGATTGATGATATTGGTATTTTCTGTACTGCTTTGGCAATATAGGTTTCTGATCTAGCATGCCAATAAAGCTTATTTGAATTGAATTTGAATTTGATAACGGCATACAGTATATGAATATGATAGGAATACTTTTACTGAATAGAGATTGAGATTGTTAAAACATGCACATTAATTATATTATTTTTTGTATTCCGAACATTATGAATATGTGAATGAAGATTTTAGGTAGGTGTGCCCATCACACGGGCCTGCCAGTAATAGCACATTTACAGCTAATCCCCCCTGATGAGACGCTGAAATCAATCCTGGTACGTCTGCATGAAATATGAATCCCAGACCCAGCTGACACACACACGCATACTCGCACACTCACACACAAACTCTCTCTCTCTTGTTTATTGATCCAGTAAATTTACACCCCCTATAAACCTCAAAGGTCAATGTCATATCTGATAATAAGAGGCTATTGAGCATACATGTCACATAAATGTGTGGTATTTTATACATGTGCTTCTTAATACTTTAGAGTCTACCCTTTCACTTTTTATACCCTTCCACTGTCTTGAAATTTGCAGCTTCTTTGGCAATCCTTCATGTCTTTCTTTCCTTCTCCCACTTGCTCTGTGAATTAGATTGCTTATCCACCACGGAGAGATTTGCTGTGATATTACTTTACGTTGCACATAAATAATCATTTTCATGCTCCCATCTGTCTGTCTTCCTCTCTGTTCCAGAGAAAGCCTTAGTACTTATTAAAGGGCTTCACCTACCTGCCAGAGATTACTGGAGCAAGAGTGGGGCTCAACGTTTTGGCCTTCAGAAACTAGTTCACCTGGGCTCAGAGATCTGGCTGGTGAAGAACTGGGAAAAGAAGCTGCCAGAGTAAACTGTGGCAATTTAATCTGGATGAAGCTACTGCCTCAGAAGCCCTACAGCAGCAGGGTTCTGGTCATTATGCAGAGGCCTGCCGGAGTCCATTTTCCAGGGCTGGATCTCTTGTTGAGCTGGGCTCTATGTTGACTGAGGATGATGGTTGACTGACAGTGTTGACTAGGCAACTGTGCGTAGAGATTCCAAAGACACTGACTGGTCAGAAGCTGGAGATCCCGCCCTCCCTCCCTTGCGGATAGTCTGTTTCTTTTGTGACACCCTGTGTACAAAACATTACCACGCAGTAAACCTGTCAAAAGTCCATAAGCATGCACACGCGCGTAAGTATTTTTGCCACCCAGATTGTGAAAGTGAATTTGAAAACAAAGAAAACAAAATCTACTACAAAACTAGTCTACAGAAGTCTACAAAAAAGCTAAGCTTACAGATACAAACATAAATGTACAAGTTCACAAAACTACGGTTACAGATACAAAACCCTGTTTTCAAGTACACCTTTATGATGATATAATATTCCATGCTCTCCTTACTTGCCTGTTGAGGCGTGAGAAGAAGTTGTACTCCACCTGCAGAGATGTGGCCCGCTTTTACATCAGGTGACTACTCTGCTACACTCCACAGGAAAAGAGTAAAGCCCATTTGTACTTTTTTGATTACAAAAACTTGCTGCCTCTATAACCCGACAGTTCACACCATTACTGTGTTGTTACCCTCATGCCAGCGCTGCATGCAGCTGCAGCTCCCCTGCAACTTGTTTCAGGTTGAGTTTTTGAAGAAAATAATTGTGTCATTGGTGCGTGTCCTGCTGCTGCTTGCATGTGGTCAGTCATTCTCTATATCAGTCGTAGGCTTGGAAATCGCTTTAGGGTGGAAGCTGAGCTTCCAGTCTGTGAGTGCAGTTGGCAGACCATGCTGCCTCTTCCCAGCAGCTTACTCACCATGGAGATGCCAGGTATAAGTATTTCCTGCTTGTGCTTTTATATGTTCTCAGTGCAGCTGAGCTAATTTCTTTGATTTTGACAGTATAGTGAAACTACTGTTTATACTCATGGACTAAATTGGTCTTAACCATCTGTTTGTATTGTCGCTGTTGTTCTGGGGGATTCTCTATTGGCTCTCTGCAAACTGTATCTTTAGTAGAGACACAATATCTTTCTTCCTTCTTTGTCATTCCCTCCATCCTATATTCACATCCTCTCTTCCTTGTGTTCCTTCCCTTGCTACCTTACTCCTTCTTTTCCTAATTGCACATCTGTCTTCCTTGACTCCTTTCCCCTCTCTCTCAAATTATTCCAATCAGAAGTGAGAATCACAACTGTCTCTCGGAAAGCTTTTCAATATGCAACAACATGTCTAAAAGCTTGTATACACTGCATAAGAAAAGCAGCACATATACACTTTGGAATAAATGTAAAAATTTAAAAGAAAATCTGTAAATTACGCACTTCAGAATTTGTGAGAAAAAAAACATATGATCTTTGATTTTAAATCTTTTGGAACTCTTCCTGAAGGCTGAGAAGGCAGAACGGAGGTGATGTTCTTACTGATGTTGCTTTGTTGACACTCAGTGAGCGGGGAAACTGTATGTTCTCATGAAATAAATTTGTTTGAGATTTTACACAACAGTGTGTGCTCTGTTGTATAGCAGCACAAACATTTCTGAGACAGCCAGTGTGTCCATCTGTCCTTCTTCCCATCCAAAGCCTGGCTACTGCCTCCGTGTACACAACACAAGACGTGTATTCAAAAATCTGGGCTGAAGTTAAGCCAAGCAAACTTTTTTCTTTCAGATTCACTGATGATGTCCGGTTTCTTTCAGGGTTTCATTGGCCTGATGCTTAACTCTTTTCTACACCTTTTAATTGTTTTTTTTTTTCTGTGCCTATTGTTTCCAACAACTGTCCTAACTGTCCCGTGTACTTTCTTCTGTTTTACTGAACGTCCAACATGTAGCTGGATGGTTAAAGAGTTAATACACATAGCTCTTATACAGACTTTGTGCCAGGTGTGTGTGCATTTGGATACAAACTGGAGCCTGACTGACCAGTGAGACTTTGGTTATCTCCAGATTGCATCAGACTGTTTATATAAGGAGCCAAGCCGACCTGCTGAAGCTGGTGTGCCAGAATACCTCAGATTGTATGAGTACAGGCACAGCTTCATTTACCCAAATCAGCAACACTGACCATTAGCACCTTATTTTAATTTGCTGATAGCTGTTCCTTACAGCAACCTTAAATAATTTGTCAATGTCAATCTCTGACTGAATATATCGGCCTTGCTTTCCTTTTTTCTCTATTTTCCAGTCCCACAGTGTGTTGTATTTCAGCAGCAGTCTTCATTTCATTTTCTTCTCCTCTCACCATTTTCACTCTGATATCATCGTCTGTTATGTCTTTCTACATGTTTTCATTCCGCCAACATTTGAGAAAGTCCTTCCTTTGTTCCTTATTCTTTGTTCACCTATTAGTGTTACATGTTGAGGTAGTCCTCTGTGTGCCAAAACCTTAAAATAAGACTGAGAGTCTACACAATTTGGCTACTTAGGCCCAGCGGTGCTTTGAGCTAAATGCTAATATCAGCATGTTAACGTGGTCACAATGATAATGCTAACATGCTGGTGTTTAGCAGGTATAATGGTTAGCAGGTCCACCATCTTGGTTTAGCATTTTAGCATGCCAACACTTGTTAATTAGCACTAAACTCAAATAACAGCTCATGGGAATGCCATTAGTTTTGCAGTTAACTGATCATAAGCCAAAGAACTGGACAAATTAAAAGTTTGACTTGTTGATGGCACTAAATAAAATGTTATGTTGTTACCAAAGTGACTAAAGTTCATCCTGGGTGGGACATGAAGATCTATACCAAATTTCATGGTAAGACATTTCACCAAAAGCCAAAAATGTCAACCTCATGGTGGTGCTAGAGGAAAAGTCGGTAAGATTCATCCTCTGTAGACCATAAACCTTGTACAAAATTTCATTGCCAGACAGACTGACATTGCCATCCATAGGACCATGCCTCTAATGTGGCTAAAAACGACTTTTAGTGCAAAGCATACCTGCAGTGCATAGTTCAGCAGCATGAGCAGGAACTAGTCAGTCTGTCTTGAAATGTTTCTATTCTGTTCTTCTCTCCTGTGCTATTACATGCCATTGACAATGAAGGGAGGAGTACAAGAGAACAAATATACAATTTCCACTGAATTCTCTTCTCTATTAGTGACATTTGGCAACTCTCTACTTTTACAATTACATACAATTGAAAAATATGTCAAGGCTTGAGTACTGACTTTTTCCACTAAACAAGCAGCTTTACAGTTCTGCTCTTTGAGGAGAGGTTCTTCAGCCAGCCCCCTTAATAAACAAGTTGTTCTGCTTTTGTGAAGAATTCCTGGCTGACAAATCACGTTTCTTTGTGCGGAGTATCCTTTATACAGAGAGGCCGCATCCTAAGCACAGCATCTCAATAACAACCTCTTATGCCACCCACACACATATACACCCATTTAACACATTACGCGGTTGCTGGGAAGTAAATCCCCACATGTATTGCAAATCGCATCACTACAGCAATACTATGCCACCATGAGTGGTTAAAGCAATTTTGCAAATCACTCCTCGTGGGTAATATTCTGAACACTGATGGGCTCCATTTGCCCTCACAGCATTTATCAGTCTTGTCCTATTTTAAAGGACGCTGTATTGTGAAGCCATAGTCTTATTTTAAAGCCAATTCTCCACTTGAAGAAAATGAAAGCACCAGACATCCCAGAGTTGCAAGGAGATTCGTGACATATAAGTGAAATATTTGTGTGTGTGACTATTATCTTATCTCTCTTTAAAACTTATCCTGGACACCCACGAACTTAATGTGGGTTGGGCTCTCCTACAAAGAGACCTAGAGGTAATTTAACTATGCGGCTGCATATGACTCAGACATGGTAACAAGCATAGGAAACTTTTGTAGAGCTTACCGTGCTCTCTTTATGAAGTCTGGTGCCCTTGCCAAGGTGTTTCTCTTTATCCATCCTCTCTGTGACTCTGCAAAGGTATACATTTTATGGAAGACAGATGGAACGATCCTACTGACAGGCTAATTTGTCTTGTATGTTTTGGTTAGTATTTGGATTTTTAAAATAAAATCAGTTAACCATGCTTGATGCTTCGGGTTCACTTTTTGTCATGCTCTTCCGTCAGGTCATGAGGTTTCTTGTAAAGCATAATGAAGGGGTCCAGAATGTGTCACAACGTACAAAATAATATGACTGACACTTATTTTTGCTGCTGATGCCCCGCATCTGTTGAATCAGGCCATTATCAGGCTGATATGTGGCAGTCTGGAAAGGCCATATGAAGGCTGACACACCATGTAACTGAACTGTGAAAATGTTCAACTATGCAAACAGCTAGCAGAGTCAAGCTGGAGTTAGCTCAAATTCATTTAAAGACACACTAGCTGTGTCTTAAGCCGCTGAACTCTGCAACCTTTCTTTCCACATTTTCTGTTTCTGCTTCCACATAGATGCAGATTTATCTCCAAACTAGATCTGTTGTCTTTTCTATATGTGCCTCATATGTAAGGGATGTCCTCCAGTATTTCTCTCGGCATTAATGCCTGAAACATCTCTGATGATGTTGATTTTTTTTCAGCTCTGACTCAATTAATAATTCAGCCTTCCCCAGGAAAGATGCCTTACTGAGGATCAGTCCGCTGGTGCTATATAACATGCATATCGCGGATCATTACGACTCAAACTAATTTCCTCCAGTCTGCTTCCTTGTCTTACCTGTCTTACAAACACACAAATTCACTTTGGATTTATCCTCAGATATCACCCTTTTTGCTCACTTTGGGCTTATTGTATACTTTCTAAATACAACACTGATGACTGATTTTTTTTTTTAAATCACTGACCCATACCTGATTTACGGGAGCTGTACAGCATATATAGTCTGGTCACCAGCAGCACTGTATTTTGGATGTAATCCTTGCTTTTGGCAACCCACTCAGCCTGATGGCCAGTTGCCTGTCTAGCCTCTCCACCTAGTCCTCCATCTTTCAGCTCTTCAGGTAGACGGCCTGGTGAAGGGGCTGCCTGTGCATCAGTCTCTTCTTGAGAGTGACCATCTTCCTCTCTACAGTCCCTGACGTCCTTCAAGATCTTCGTTCTTACCTCCTCCAGCCTCTCTTCCTTCTTCCTCCTGACCTTCCTGAGCGGTCAGTCATCTGCATCCACCCCATCCTCGATGGCTTACGTACTTTTCAAATCACTTTTGATTGTTGTGCTGCTCCTTATGTCATTTAAGATGCAAATTAACAGTGTATTAAAGAAAGGCTATGTAACTTTTGAAAGAAGAAATAACATGCTCTTCTTCTTACAAATGAAACGTTGAATTCATAAGAAATAAAACACAGCCTTGTTTAATATAAAGGGCTTTTGCCACTGAACCTTTAGTTGGTCTGGTATGACCTGTAGCTTATAGTGGCTAATGTTAGCATATTTTGCAGCGTAACTGGAATTGCTGAGTCAGTTTGCTGAGTTTATGACTCTTCTCTTCTTGTACTACTAAGTTACAGTCTTAGGCTCTAATGTAAATCTTTTAAAATCTTAACCTGGGTATGACTGAAATCTGTACCATTTAACAGTACTGTAATTTTGTAAAACTGTTACATCTGAGCAATGAGCCTATGACCTTTTCCATTATTATTATTATTGCCCAGTCTCTGAATAAATACTTGAATGGAATTGTATGTTATTTGACTTTTTGAGCTTAACATATTTATTTAAGAATGACTTTATTTAAGGATGGTGAATACTTCTCGTCTCTTCTGTTTTACTAGGACAAACTTCTAGCATACAGTACATTCTATAAAATGTATTATATTACTTATTTATCCCTGATCATCGAATAATGTTCATCTTTTCTTTTAATACTGTTTACTATAGTATATGCTTACACTTTCAGTTATATCAATAACTTAGAATTTTTGTGTTTTTATTATTATCTAATATCTTACTGTTGATATCTGTAGTATACTTACCTGTTTATAACGTACCTGTACATATATTCATGTATATTACATGCCTGTACACACATTCTACACATTTTACATACCTGCATAGAACTGTGGGTATATAGATCCTATCTATCTATCTATCTATCTATCTATCTATCTCTTTCTCTTGCTTTTCTAGGGAGACAGCAGCAGTCGGTCATGGAGCTCTGGCACCACCCAGTGCTTTGCAGTGGACCTGCAGCAGACTGTGACACCAGGTGATTCAGTACTAAATGGATGTGGTTGCCTACAGGGCTGAGGTTCACAAACCTATCTTAACTCCACACACAAAATCAGCTCTACATACACATAGGAATAGAACATTTTTATCTAAGGGTGAGCGTGCAAAACCAAAATGCTCTTGTTTCTCACCCATTTCATTGTCTTTTGTGTCGGCAGGATATTGAAAAATAGTCCAAGTGGTAGCGTAGTGCAGGGGAGTGCAGATAGACAAATATCTGTGCTGTGAAAGCTCGGAAGCTGATGAGTATTCAGAGGAAGACACCAACACGTCTGCAAGTAATCAGAGCACTGAGATGGCTGCGGGCGAATAGTGTTTTTTGCTTAGGAAAGTTCCTAACTGAGTGAAATGACCCGGAAGTATCTAAGTGGCAGCCATGATAAGAGCTGGTTGATATGCTAGGGAAAGGGGCTTCAGTGCTTCCTTTCTTATCTCCTTTAGCATAGGGTACATTGGACCTTCCTTTACGAAAGCCGTCCCACAATTCCTTACGGCAGCAACATTTAAAGCGACCATGGCAGACCCAGGTCAATAACATCCGCCATCTTATAATTACGTGTAAGTGCAGTCAGATTCTCTTAGCACCCTGGTTGTCTTTTCCTGAGTCCCTGAAATCTCCTTCACATCTTTCCTTGACCTCATGACGTTTTCCATTGAGGTCAAGGAAAAGTGGTTAGGAAAAGACATAGAACGTCATTTTTTGTAAGGATGTCATTAGTTAGCAGGCTGCAACAAAGGAGGCAGACTTATAAAGGCTCTTGTTAATGGACACCACATCTGAAACGCCTACACTGGCAAGCATAATAAATAGTTCTCTTTGTGTTGTCGTCTCTGCAGTCACAATCAACATTCCTTTGTTCTCTTTTTTATAGTCACAAATTCATCATCGGCGGAAGCACTTATCTTTACCAAAGAGTCATGTGTGAAGCATCATTAAGGTATCAACATGAGAGCCGTAGCAGCTGCCATAAGACTCCGCAGGTGGAAATAAAACAGATTATCTCACAATTGCGTGGTGGAGATTGATAGTTTTGGCACGTCCCTCCTGCACATTGGTATTCAACAACATTACATTTTATTTGATGTGATGTACTTTCATTTCTGAAGAGGAGAAAGTGTGTTTTGCCCTCTAGGTAGGATGCAGGATCAGCTAGCAAGTGGGATTAAGTATCGTGCTCAAGGGCACTTCAGTAGGAAGCCAGAGCTTCTGCTAAAAAGATGATCTCACTAACTACTAGGAAACTCTGCAGGTTGATTTAATACCTGTACGGAGCAAATTGAGACCAAGTTTTTTTTTTTACTGCCGTACCTTTTTCCAAAGCACACTGAACACACAATGTAGATAGATCAACCAGTCATGTCATGTTCTGCCCTTCACCCTTCCATCTTTACAGCATGATTTATGGGTATCAAAGTGAAGAGCCAGTGTTAACAGCATTAGCTAGCTGGTTGATTCACAGTTATGTCAGCAGTTTTGCGATTCCCCAGAGAAAGACACAAAACTCTGAATATCAAAAGTACAGACAGCTAGCTAACACTGTCTCTTAGATATTGAGTAAAAATCCAAGCTACCCAGACTAGCTAGTTAGCTGGTTAGGTAGTATGCAGTCTTGTTAAATTAAATATAAGGAGAGGTTAATTACTGTGTCTGTGTACTGTGTTTATTTACAGCCTCTAGTTGGTTGAATTACTTTGACATCATTGTTGCTATAGCTAACAAGAGCTAACTGGCTCTTGTTAGCTCATAGTGGTTGTTGAGCTTGCTTGCAAAGAGACGCTGGGGGCTTGTGATTGGGTGAATGGTGAGAGGGCGGTGACAACAACACTGTCATGAAAGTATAAAATAATTTCATAAAATAAAAATTGACATTATAAAAACAAACATGTAATAAAAGGTAACATGAAATAAAAGTGTCATTGGGAAAATGCCATTATGAAAAAAAGGGGGCATTTTGAAATATTGTTCTTGTTTGTTCTTTTATATATTTTACCTAATTTATTCATATGATTATTTATTTCAGAATCAATTAATTAATTAATTAATACTGCACCCTTTGGGGCTCCATAAATAACATCACCCAAAAGCAGAGTTTATGAATGAATGAAATATGCGATCATAAATTAATATCAAATTTCTCATTATCTCAACAAACACAACCCCCCTAGAGATCAGTTGTAGACAAGTGAGACACAACCACCACTATTTGTGCAAAAAAATTGCATTTTTTAAAAATCTGTGCATATATTTCCCAAATAAACTACAGTAGGTGCACCAACGCAATGTAAGCTTTGTACTTTCTCCCTGAGCAGCAGATGTTTTCAGATTAGATGATGAATGAAATGTGTTTAATTCAACGGATGGACATCAGGCTTGCTTGATAACAAATAATATTATCTAACACATTACGACATTATGTGTTCATATACTGCATGTCTTATCTATGAGTCTGTCATCTATGTCCACATGAAGTGAAAAAATTACCATTTCATATTATAGTGGACAAAACATGGATAAGCAGCCTCTCCTAAATTTATGGGTATAGAGACTGGTCATGTCTAATGAGGGAATTCAACTGGATTTTATATATGTATGTTTTATATGTGTATTTATCTTGTATATGAGCATGCTATGTTTGTATTTCTTGAATGTAACTGTAAAGTCATTATTTTCCTTGTTTGTAGTCTAATTCTCAGGTCAGTCTTGAATATGAGTTTACATGTACATATTATTTGCATTTAATCTATCTTTATTTTTCTTGAATACGCTATAATTGTAAACTTGTGTAATTTTAAAATTCATTGCTAAACTGTAAGAATAAAAATGAATATAATATAATATGTAGTGGCTGATCACATGATTTGTATCTTCTATATGGTACCTGTGATTTGCCAAGATTGACAATAATTGACAAGAGAGCTCGCACAAAGCACATTATTTTCTCTTCTGTATTTTTTAAATAGGCCTAGACCTCAGCTTTGATGTGCAGTAAGCCTTTTTCATTTTAGAACATCTGCCATATTACGGTAGTTAGGCTCTCACAATGCATTTTCATCATCACTTTAAAGGGAATAAATCTGATGTGACATAAATTAACCAGCGATAAATTTAACTAATACATCAAAGATAAACGGCTTCCTTGCTCTGACACAAGAGACGGATTTTTACATCAGGCATACTGGTGCTTTTATTATAAGATTACTGCAGTCAATCACTTGAGATGAAATTCTATACGTCTTTTTCTTTTTTAACCAGAATACCCTGTAAGTGGTCTACTACTTAGACCTAAAAAGAAAATCGTCTCCTCTTTTTCTCTCCACATCTTATCGCCTCCAAGTAATTCCCTGTCAGGAAATCAGCAATTGTGACTGAAGAAGAATGGACAAGACAGAGGCATAGTAGTAATTACAAAGTTTTAAGGAGGATTTGGTTCATTGGTGGTGCTGTGCTGAGTCATTGTACTGCTGTCTTGTGGTGATAAGTGGAACTGAATGACTAGCCTGCTCGAACCTGCATGGGTAATGAGACTGAACTGTAACCACAGTGTCTCAGTTTTGTTCTCTACAACAGCTGATCTTATGTGATTGGATAATAATATTTGGGGGAAACATAATGTTGACCAAAGAAATCTGACATTAATGCCAAACTGTGATGTTCATGCCTTAAAAGGTTACCTGCACACCAACACTGACAGCTGGGTGTGTTGTATGAAGGCACTGCAGCAGTAGTTACTCAGAGAAGAGATTTGCACCCGGTCTATTTTTCAGATTTTACAGCGAGTCAAAATTTGTTTAATCCCAAAGCTGCATTCCATTTTTTATACAGCTAGTGCCTTGTTGTTTGGATGGCCATGTTGTTCACAAATACTAATGGGGCTATCTTTGGAACTAATATAATATTAATAATATTAATATTGATCAGTCTCATGGTGGGCATTGTTGGGTCTCTGTAAATAATACTATAAAGAGTACGGTCTAGACCTGCTCTATATGAAAAGTGCCCCGAGATAACTTCTGTTACGATTTGGTGCTGTATAAATAAAACTGAATTGAACTGAATTGTGAGCAGAATCTTCTTACAATATGTCTAGACTTGTTAGCTTGACTAAAGAGTCAGCACTTCATTTTAAATTGATAACGGAACATATTAATACACTTAGTGTCCTGCTGAATCACCATATTAGATACTGAGGAAAACAGATATTTTCTATGATTTTTAAATGTGCAGTTCATGAATCAAGCTATTAAGTCTGGATATACTATATAATGATTCAGACCATCCAAGGCAGTAGTAGCTGTTTGACTTTTTTTTTTATTTGATCTTGTATTGTTGTTATTTACAGACCTATGGAGAGTATGCTTTAAGCAAAACCTTATGCCTTTAAAAAAAAATTGGGGAAGTCAGACCAGTTCTTCCTCAAAGCTGACTAGTTAAGTATAGACAATACAAATAATATTTTATTAATTAAAAGTTATTTCCATTAATTAAATGGCTGAAAGCAGAACAATCAAGAGTTGTGTTTCATTATGAAAGAATTTGTTGGTTTCTTTAATGAAAGGTTGAAGTGAAGGTTTATAGATATGATTTCAGTGTGATACACAGCTAGTGAGATGGACAGAATAACAGGAATGCTTGACAATGCATTCCAATCATGCAATAAATACTACTACTATCATATTTGTTAAAACTGTCATACTGTTGTCATTATAATTTTATGTTGTGCTGTGGTTTTGTTCACCCTCTGTCTATAATCTCTCTTTTGAGAGGGGCGTGAACTGGAGGGGTTGTATCTGGGTGGGAACTAACTCCAAAATAAAGATCACGTGTTGGCTTGAGTGTTTTTACTGCCGCGAAACATCGCCCTCTCGCGGAACACGGCAGTATGGCAAAAATAACAGCACTTCAGGACTAAACCATTCACTTGACAACGAGGAGATGCAATCACAGATTGCCAAAACTCTGGTGGAAAATCCCTAACGCCTTAATGTGTTTGAATAAATAAAATCTTAATTTACCGAACACAATAATGAAACGTGTTCCTGTCCCAGTCATTTTGGTAATATTTATGAGGATTGTTTTGTTCTCTGTGCATTGAAAAGGAGTGGTGCGGTCCAATAGTATTGAAGGCAAAGCTGAAAAACGGTTTGTTTTCAACAAGAGGAAGACGCGTCGCTGACATTCGCCGCTGCAGCACCGATTTTTAAAAACGGTTGTAACATTTATTTTATATCTGGTTGGTTTTCGGACAGCAGTTTTCTTTGCTCGCCATGGCTCTGTGCGGGGGTGTCGGAGCCATGGCTTTGCCCAGCGAGCTTATCGTCCACATATTCTCCTTTCTGTCCGACCGAGACAAGCTCCGGGCCTCGGCCGTGTGTTCACGGTGGAGGGAGTGTCTCTTCTACCCCGCGCTGTGGACCGAGCTCAAACTGCGAATAGGTGGTGGTTGTAACGGCGGCGGCTCCAGCTCCGATGAGACACAGAAACTGGAGTTCCTCATGCGGAAGTTCGGTTCCTTCGTCCGTGAGCTGCAGCTGGAACTCGCACCGGTGGAAGGCTACCTGAGTCCTCTGAACAGCGACCCGTCGTCCACCAGGATGGACCAGCCTCCCGGTCCAGACAACGACCCGCAGCTCCCCGAGCGATGGAGAGGCGCCATGGCCACCTACTTGGACCAGGTGTTGTGTGTGTTCACCAGCATCCGCAACAACAGGTAACGTTAAATTCGCTCTAAAATCTCATGTTGAGTGTTTGTTTTTATTCAGTTTCAGGAATTCAAATGACACCCTCTCCGGTTGTTGAAATGTCATATTTTGTGCGTCGCAGTAAGCTAGCAGCTAGCTAGCTTAGTTAGCTATAAACAAATCCTGACATTAGGAGTTACGTAATCGGGTCCTATCTTTGCGGTGGGGTTAGTAGCCAACGTTATCCTAATGTCTCTGAAGACGTTGTTAATATAGCATTGTTTTACTGCTTAGTTTTACATGTCCAGTCACCAAATAATGATATATGCTCCAGTGTCAATGCCAAGTCAAACGCGCGTCTGCGTTTCTTTTGTTGCCTGATCTGTTTTCTGTGTTACATTGGGGTCTTCATACCAGCAGATACAATGCAGCACTGGTGGTGGCCAGAGAAGGCTTTGTTGGCTGTGACTTGCTCATGTCAGCACTGACACACACATATACAGTGCATATACATTTAGCTCTGGTATGTCGTTGCATACTGATGTGCTGCTTACATGAAATCTAGCCACTTGGCTCATTTCTGCTGTGGAAGTTACTATTCTCTAAAACTTTCCGTTGCATCAGTGCAGAACTTCTCTCTGTTATACCTTCTCCCACATTTTCTATTGTTCTCTACAGTGCTTTGTAGTATTGAAATAGCACCCATCCAAAAGCTGTGTCATGTCTTAGTTCTGCTGAGGGGCCTGAGATCTTTTCTGCTGTCTGACTTCTTCTCATTGAGCAGTTTCCAACATTTCCTGTTCAAAAACCTACTGACGAACCTAACCTGTTCCGTGCTGCACAAAACTGTAGTGTATTCACGCTGGATATGTGACAAAATTAGGTACACCCAGTTGTCTGTTTGCATACTGAACTTGCTTGATTTTTGAATGTGGTGTTGTTGGTGGATAATATTGTCCTACCAGGCAACCCAGAATAGAAATCTAGGGAAATTTTTGCTTTCTCTTTAGGAAGTTACTGCCAACTCAGAATTTGCAAATGTAACAAGGTTGCATTGGTTGGTGCATGACTTGCATTATTTCTCATCAGTACAAAACAATAAAGTATGTCAATTTCTTCATTTGTCTTGATCTACTAAGATCAAGACAATTGCCAGCTGCCATATCTAATTTTCGCTCTCATGTTATCAGGTGACGAAGAGTCAGTTTTTCATTCAGCTAACATTGGTCCAACTCCACTGGTACTGGTACATGTTCAAAATAATTGGAATAGATAACTCATTGTTCCTTTATTAGAGGTTTTGCACACTAAGTAGCTGCACATGAGACTGCTGTTGGTTTCGTTGCAGAGGTATTTTGTGAAGCTTAGCTCTCAGCTGATTTACAGGAAGTGGGCTGCATGAAACCTATAGGGTACTATATCAAAAGTGTTTGGTGGAAACATGGCTATAATGTACACCAAACCTAGTAGGTAGGCTTATGTCATGTGTGACTGCATGTTGCACATGTGGTTGATAATCCTTTCCCACAACTTGACACTGGTGATCTTCCAAACATCATTGTCAAAACTGGTTTAGACAGTCTGTTTGGAAGACTGTCATTTGGTGCATTTTGACTTCTGTGCTTACCTAGACTGCTTTTCAAGCATTTTGGCATATAGTCTGCTGCCCGGTACCAGATGAGGATAGAAAGAGCTCTAGACAGCAGGGCAGCCATAGTTCTGTCATGATAGGAGGCGACCCGGAAATATACAGAACCGGGGCTAGATTAGATTGCACCAAATGGCTACAGTTTTTCTAAGAGGCAACCCCCCCCCATCTGAAGTTATTTGGATTGGTAATGGATAAACTCAACCCCCTAGTCTAGCTACTGTTGCTTCTGTTGAAAATTCTCAAGCTTGTGGGTGACATGTGATAGAACCAGATACACAAGTTACAGCAGTAACGGCTTTAACAAATGTTGACAGAGCAAACGGGTGACAATGAAACCATGAGGCCATGGTTGTTACATGAGGGGCAGGGATGGAATAATGATTTACTATTGAGTGGCTGGTGAATTTGAAAATGTATCTGTCAGTGGCTTGTAGATGTTTACATTTTAAAAAGTACATTTCATACCCTGATGAGGGGGGCAAAGAGTGGGGATATCTTTAAAAGAAAACTTAAGACCCACCTTTTTAGCCTGGCTTTTATCTAATGTGTATTCATTTCGACTTGCACTTTTACCATTTCTTCTCATTTCTTATTTTCTTATTAGTTTTATTATATTTTACTTGATTTTTATTTATTTTTAACTCTTTTTATGTTCAGTACTTGGAGTTGCATTTGATGTATGACTTAAATAAAGTTTGATTGATTCAAAAATTGAATTGGGTATTAGCACCCCACACTGATGTTTTCCCATTGTTAACTTAAAAGAAAGTAACTTGCTAAGACCAGTCTTGTTGGATGCAGAACAATGTTTGAATGGGATAGGACCACAAGAGAAACAACAACCCATCTGCTTTCAGTGTATTTTGAATATTGGTTACATAGTAACTGTCAAAGCACACACATATTAGTGTTACAGTTTCCCTTAGCTCAAGGGAGAGCATTTAGCTAAGAAAATTCTAAAATATTGCTAAGATGACTTGTTAGCATAGATAAGTCTAAAGTAGTATTGAATACTTTTTGTTTCTTCTCTCTCTCTCTCTCTCTCTCTCTCTCTCTCTCTCTCTCTCTCTCTCTCTCTCTGTCTCTCTCTCTGTCTCTCTCTCTCTCTAGAAACCTGCAGAAGCTGAGTCTGTATGGAGACACTTGTGTTCTCCAGCAGGAGGGACTATTGGACAGCTCCAACCTGCACCAAATTCACCAGGGCGACAAAAAGATCAACGAGTAAGCCTGAGCATAGCAACGTAAAAGTCACTTTCTGTGGAGTGTCAGAAATGGTTCGATTCAGTATTTGTTTCTAGCCAGAGAAGTTACTTGCATTGTAAATAAAATGTACTTTATATAGGACTGCAACATGGTATTATATTTGTAATTGATTGATCCCAGAGCATGATTGGACAAAATCATATTTGCTTGGTGTTTCAGAATGATAATTAATTCACAAAATAGGTAGATGTTCATGAGACAGTTTGTCATCATCCAGTTAGTGGGCACACAGCATCCCCACACCACAGCACACAACCTGTCCATATCAAACACACTCACTGTGCGTGGCCAGCTTTCTGTCAACAAACTGTTGGTATTATGTAAGCTAGTCTGCTAAGGTGCAGCAGATTCTGTGGATCACAGTCTCCGAAGAGGGCTTGTTTAGAGAGTGAGAATGGCTGTGATGATGTGATTTGGCCCTAATAGAACATTTTTAGCAGCACTCCATAGTCTGAGAAAATAACCCTGTTGATGTCATCAGGGTTATCTCAGCATGGGCTTGCAATGGTTTTGTTAAGTATATGTATACTGTATGTGTCAGGATACTCAATTTCAGGACCCATTTCAACGTACACAGGCCATTTACCATCCAGAACAGCATACAGATCAAATTCTCTTTTTGGTATCTCAGTATTTCTCATTCATAGCAACCAGTGTGTTTTGCAACTCAGTGGTAGTGAGGTGTGTGGCATCACATGAAAGTGTGATGTCAATGCATTTACCTTCTATGCTCTACTTTGTAGGACAGGTCTGGAGGATTCGCCACAATCTAGATGATCAGACTTTTTATGAACCTCAGATCAGCCAAATAAAGCCAAATGAAATGTGTAGAAATCTAATTGGCCAGACTACCCAAGTATATAGGCTGTGTGTTGAGTAAATGTTTGAATTGACTTATCTAAATTCAAGGCAGCAGCAGAGTTTAATAGAGTGAGAGTTTGTTTGGCTTCATAGGTCTTACATTCTTATAAAAAAGCGTAAAATACTACATTTTCTCAGTGCAGTTACATATCTATATATCGGTTTACATATCTATCTGCACAAATGTGCCTCCTGTTCTTGATCCTGTTTTTCTTCGCTCATTAGGTTTATTTTCAAGATAAAATTTGCCTTTGATTTGAGCTGGCAGAAACTGCTCTCATGGTGTCCTAAATTTAACTTGCAGGAAGCTGTAGTCATGCTGGTAAAGTGAATTTGAGTTTATTCTCCTCCTCCCTCTCTTCGTAATCCTTCCCCTGTGCTCTTTGCAGAATCCAGCAGTTGTTCATGGAGTTGGTGTCTAACAGCAGGCAGCTGAGGTGGATGTCTTGTAGCTTCATGCTGGGTCTGGTGACTCCCTGCTCCTTAGCCTGCCTGTCAAATCCTTCAGCTGAGACCCTGCAGCACCTCAGTTTACTGGACCACCAGCTGGGTATGAGTGGGTGTATTTCTGGATCTGTTTGTCGGTTACTGTGTCAATGCAGTTAAAGATTCAGTTTAGTTAAATGTTTTTTTTCCTCAGGTCCACTCATCTCACCATCAGAGTTGGATCGTCTATCTAATCTTCATTCTCTGGCTCTGGATTTCTCTGATTTGACATCTGAGCTTTGTGGTCTGCTGGCATCTCCTCGCCGAACTCCACTGCACCGTCTCTCCCTGCTGCTCAACGGTGCCGCTCTGGAGTTCAAACCATTAGAAGGGACAGCTACAGAGGACGATTGGAAGGCACTGGTAATGCAACAACTATCTTTGTTTCTCACTCTTGTAGGCCCCCCCGGCAGAAAAATGATTCCAGGCCAGCCACTTGCTCTATTTCATGACAAGATGTGAGTGTTGATTGAAATGCCCTATGCATATGACACAACAGTTATGTAGCCACTTTTTGGTCTCTGCACTGCTGCCTCCTGAGTAAGTGCAAGTCTCCATGTGTACATCAGTCAAGTTTTACCTGATCCTCTCCAGGTCCGTGTGAGTGCCAACCTGCGAGTGTACATCATGGCCCTGGAAGTCGACAGCTCGGAGCTCCTCAGGGTCCTAAAGCCCAGCCTTCCTCTGGAGCGCCTCCACCTTGACAGTTACAGCACGCTGGTGACGGACGCCACGTTGGAGCTCATCTCTCAGCAGTACAACAAAACGCTGACTCACTTCCTGCTCCTGAGGGATGACCCCGACTTCCCTGACCTCAGCGTCAATCGGAACGAAGACCCGCTGGTCCTTTTGGCATGGAGATGTACTCAGCTGGCTGTACTGGTGATACACGGTGAGTCCGGCTTGTTGTTTTGAGGATATACAGTAAGGTGACTTCCGGTTCATTCTGGCTTGTGCTGGGCCAGCCTTATGATGGCAAACACAAGTGGTTGTAGTGGTTACATATATGTGTATAAAGTGGTTCAGGCTTGACTGGACTGATCTGAACTGCTTAAGACTCGACTACTGGTTGGAAGCCACGATAAACAGTACTGACTTTAAATCAAATACTCAGTTGCTTCAAATCACATGTTACTACTACTACTACACATTACTTCCAGTTCTGCAGCCCGTTGCACCAGCTATACATAAGTTCACTCTTAAGTTACGGTGCAAAGTCCACACTAAACAATACGTTGAAACTAGTTAGTTTGATACTAAAACTGAGTTGATCTTTGGTTGCACCACGGAGATGTAAGGTTCATCTTAGCTGCTCTGGCGTAAAGTCCACATTAACCAAAATATTGTCGCAGAAAATAGACGTTTTCACATCCTGTGGCCAATAACATTACCGCGTTGTCTCTCGTGTCCAGTAAAATGTACGTAAACTAGGACAAAGCATTATGACTTGGTGCTAAATACAACTGCTGCGAATTGCTGCCCGCTTCCATTCGGCGCCCATGTTCACCAATTGGGCTGTTCACACAGGAGGTGCCAAGCTGCGGAGCTCCGCAGCAATCGCTTCAGCGTCTGTTGTATTTTCTCCGCCCACTGCGAGCAATTCTGACACGAATACACATAATAAACAATATAAATTATTAGTTGATTAGAAAGTTATCTAACCCTATATATTATGCTTGCGAGTATAATTCGCTCATCCGCATCCTCCAAGTTATCCCACCTTTCAAAACCATTTACCGTTTTACGTTCAGTTGTGCTTGTCAAAAGTGCTTTGATTTTGAACTTTCCAGAACTGATGTGCCAATTTTCAGTGGCCTCATTAATAGTACTTGTGGTAACTCAAGATAATGAGGCCTACAATATGCCGACCATGGACAGCCGCTATCATGTTAGGCTTTACAATTAACCACTTAGCCACTTGGGGGCAGTCAATAAAGTACCTATCTATCTATCAGTATAAGACGCTAACACTAAAATATCATCACATTCTGAAGTTGTTATTGTTAGCAAACAGTTGCCTGTTTACCCATCCAGCAGACACCTGATGGATTTAAGTCTACTATTCACTCTCCTTTTAATTCTCTTTTGCTCTCCACCAACTCCTGAGAAAAATGTTTGGCTCGTTAGCTGCTAAATGCGCTAACTTTGTCTGTCAGGTGCTTGATGCTGTGCCGGTAGCGTACAGCAAAAAAACAAAACGGTGAGCTGAAAGAAGCTGAAACTCTTTGTAGCTTTGTAGAGTTGTTGTTGTTTTTGAATATGACATGTTACATAATATGACATTATTTATCCTTAATATTGGCAAGATTAGTCCCTGAACACATCTCTCTCTGTAGGTTACACTGTATGGTCCCATAACTTGGTGGCCGTCTCTCGACTGCGAGGCTCCAGTCTTCGCGTCCTGACCGTCTCCGAGGAGAGCATCGACTTCGATCCGGACCAGTCGGTGTGCATGGAGGGCGACCCGGTCCATAACCTGGTCAAGGAGGTTTCGCTGGGCCTCGGCCGCGTCTGGCACCCTTGCCTGGATTCCAGCCTGGTTTTGTCCGAACCCACCCAGCACTTCCACCGCGAGATGCACGCCTTCAGTGTGGGCATGTAGGCACGGATGGCAGATCCAACACATCACAGCCTAAATTGTGTCAAGACCAGGCCAGACCATCCAAGTCGGCTCAGACCTCTGAACCAGGCCAAAAGCAGACCTAAGTGAAAAATCTAAACTGGATCTTAAAACAATCTATCAATCTTGTCGTGAGCTGATTGTTTTTATTTTACTTTTATTTTTTGTGTTTCTTTCAGGAGTTTTAGCACACAATCAAGTCCTTTCCAAATGATTCCCTGTTTTCTTGCTTTGCCTCTTGATTATCTAGTTAGCCAGTGACTCGCAAAAACAGATTCAGTCTGTGATGTTTTAAATACATTTTCAAATTAAGAGTATCCACTTAAAACAGCAATATTCTAATAAAATTTTGATATTCATTTGAGCTGAAGTCACACCAATCTGTGATGTTTGACCACAGACAAGACTTGAGTCATGACCATTTTTAATTTGTCTGCTGAAATGGGTCATTCTGCTGCTTCAAATGCCCTCGTGTCTGGCATGGCCTGGTCTGGTCTTGATCAGCAAGTATTCAGAGCTCAGTGTCTCTCCTTCACCATGATAACCTCCAGAGCCTCTGTATGATGTAACTTTGTTTTGTTTTGTTTTTTTTCTTTTTTCTTTGACTGGTTTTCATCTCTCCCTGCTCTGTGTAAAATCTTGTTTTTCTTGTGTGGTGGTTCACTTGCCTGTATAGGCTTTGTGTGTATTTAAATACAGATATATTATTATCCTGCTCACAGCTAGAACAGGACAGGCAGGTGGGTTGAGTGATGGACCGGTGGGATTTGGAGGGGTGATGTGTGTTCCGACACAAGCTACTGCAAAGTATTTTTCTTTACTTTTTTTTTTCTTTTTTATACCTTTTGCTCTGTGTCGATCTGTCTGTCTGCTCCACTCTAGCAAAACAAAAAGTTGGAGTTTGTAACTAACTGATCAATCACTTCCTGGGTAACACGACCATAGCTGCTTCTGTTGCTCTGAAAGAGCACCTTATGCACTTGTCGGCTAGTTCGAGAGCCTTGCCAGCAGGGTGGGAATCTTTACTGTAATGTGGCTGACTGTGGCTGGTGCTAATGCTGTTTTCAGCAACAGCTATGTCAGTGCTATGACTCCGATTTACAATCATTTCAAGTGAGTGGCATTTCAAAGCCAAATGGTTTTATTGAGGATTTTGAGCACCTCGCTAATGGTGTTATGGAGAATATTGTTACATGCTTGCAGCCAGCACACTTCCCACCCTGCTCACTTGTCAACTTTTTGGGAAACCTCAATAGTCGCTTAAATAGGGAGCCTCGTCTTCCCACTGACATTCAGAGCCAAACTATAAAATTCAGCCTGTCACAAATACAACACCCCCCTACTCTGTTCTGTTTTGATCTTTAGTGAGCTGGTTGTAAATCTTTGGCTTTTTTTTTTTTTTTTTTCTATATTCAGGATGAATATAGCTGCCTTTGGTCTCCACTAGAGGTCAAGACTTTCTGACTAGTATCACTGGTTCCAGAGCCCTTTTGTATTAAAATGTCAAGTCATCAAGACATCATCAATGTCAAATCAAAGAAAAGAACAGGGAGTGTGCATCATAATATGAAGGGCTCTGAGATAAAAAAAAAATCTTCAAATAACATAACATTATTCTAATGAGAAAATAGGTTTGCATTCCATAATGATATATATTCCCAATTTGTGGAGAGGCCATGCTGAAACAACCAGTATTGTGTAGGCACAGCTTCCTAAGGTGGCATATACCAAACCCAGGTTTTGCTGTCATGCCAGCAGTTTTGTAGGAAGGAACTAGATTTTCTCAGTGGTGGAGAAAAACATTTCACCTTGAAGAACAGGGATAAGAAAATGATGCACTGAATGTAACTTAACTCTCATTCTCTCCTTCTGTTGGCCAGTCAGGGTTTTTGTTTCATATTGAAGGCTTACTGTATTGCTATATTTCCCACAGACATTAGTTTGGACATAGTAGGTTCCACTGACAGCCAAGACAGGGTATTTTTTTCTGTTTTTGTTTTGTTTTTTTTGAGAAGTGGCGCCACCTACAGCACAACAAGGTTTTGGGGTCATGCGGCGTATTTCTGTCAGTCTCAGGTAGGCTTTTAACATCACTATGACCAGGAGAGTGGTGGTGGTGGTGATGATGTTTTGCGTAAGAGATGTGAAACAATCAGTTAGTGTGAGATATTGTTGGGTTTTTTTTTGTTGTTGGGTTTTTTTTCTCTTGAGTCACAGTTGCCTTGGAAACAGCCCCTTGTTTTCTGGATACAGTTGTTGTTATTAATGATGTTTATCTTGCCATCTGATAAACCCCTCGCTCCGCCTTGGGGGGGGGGGGGTCAGTAAACCTAATCATACATTTGTTTTCAAAGATTAAGGTTGATAAAGACTAAAGAATGGCAAAACCAATCTGCTCATTGCACATGTTTAATATCTTCAGTGGATGTTGTTGGACAGAGTAGCTGTGGAGTGGAAGAAAATCCATGCTGTTGATAGAATGAAACTGAATGTAGTCAATCTTCTGGGGTGAAATGACTTCTGTCTGGCACAGTGGATATTGCCTGGCTGTGCAACTGGCTTGTTCTTTAGGCTTTCATTAACTAGGGTGAAGGGGTGACTTTGAGTCGCTTTTATTGTCTAGTTCTAACTTTAGAAATGAGTATTAACTGAGGGAATGCCTTTGCCCTAATTAATTAAATAAATGTTGTTCAGGCTCTGCGCAAGTACAAGCACACCATGTTCAGAGCTCAAGCCAGGCAAATATCCTCATCATGACGTGTCAGTCACTGGGCTGAGTATGGTTACATCTGATGCTCCAGTGTTGCGGTTGCTGAGTGTGATAGCTGGGGTACACAGGTGTCTTAAGGCATTTCCTGAACCGAGGTGGGATTTTACCAGGAAAGTCAAAGTTAGGTTGGGCTGTTAGTAGAGCAACTAACTTTCATCAGTAAATTCTGTCAACTAGCCATCGTTTGGCAAGTTACCCTCCCGAATGGCTTCAGCTCAGTTATTGTTGTGCACACCATGGCACTTTAGAGGTCAGGGCAATGGCATTGCAGATTGTGAAGGTCCAAATCAAGGTCTTTACCAGGTTGACCTTAGATTTCTCCATAGACTGATATGGAACCAGAGTTATACAGTGTGCCGGCACTTTGTTTGGTTCAGAATGAATTGGTCCTAGTGGTGGGCCTGTGGTTACCAAATCTTTGCTCGTCTGTTAAGGGACTTTGATGGTTTAGCCATAATAATCTCTCTAGTCCTTGGTCCATATCTCAGGATAAATGCACTTTGGTACCAAGAGTTAACTTTTAAAGGCTGTCTGTCGAGCTGTACACTCAAACACTCCGAGGGGATAGCAATACCAACATAACACATTAGACCAAAATATGTTGGATTTTATCTTATCTTCCTCCTCCAATTTTTCCTCTCCTCTCCTTTTCTTTAGAGCTCAACTTTGCTCCTTTTATGTGAGAGATTTCATCTGTTATAGGTCTGTATCGTGCATTAGACATCAGCCGATAAGGACGGAAAAATCACTCATCTGAACTGAGCTAATAGATTTTTACAAACAACTGATTTTAAAAAGCTGATTTTACAAACTCCACCCTCACCCGCCATGCGTGCTTCCACTTCCTGTCTTCACAACTCCCCACATGTTATTGGCGCCACACTAAAAGTCAGATCTCACTGTTTGGCCAGTTCAACTTAGCCCCATGTTTCTTAGGCTATCTTTCTGCAGAAATTTTCATTTAACTATAATTTTCCCATTTGAAAAATGTATAAAAAGTGCTGTTCTAATCATGAATTTCACTCCCATGCAGTTATGAAAAAGGTCCTTCCTATATGGGGGCCCCAGGACAAATTTTTCATCACAAGTTAATGTTTTGACTATTTGTGATGTAGAAATATTTTAGGTGCATTTAGGCCACAAAACTGCAGAGAAAAAGAAGAAAAATTATGTATACAATATGCATGAGAGCAGAAAGGCATTGCAAAACAATGTCTTCTTTGTTATGGCTCCTGTTTTCGTTTCTTCACCGAAACACACCAACATTTTAGTGAAGATGCTGGCGTGGAAAGAGCTCTGTGTTGTCCTTGCAAGGAGAGAAGAGGTGAGACAAAGTTCTGCCAGTAAGGCTGATAGGCAAATGACTTTACACTCCCATAGAGTTTGACAAAATAGAAGACAAACATGGTCACAGTATGACATAGCATTTTCATCAGTGTGTGTCAATAGCTAAGCATTGAGCCATCTTGTGCCTCTAGAGTCTTACTGCTTTTCAAACCTCTGCTCTCCCCTTGTTGTTGGCTTTGTGTTGTTTTGTAGTTATTGCTGTGATTGTTAGTTCACTCTTTAGGGAAGCAGCATTAGACGCTACCATAGCTAGGGTTTTCGAAAATGTTCCTGCGCACACGTGTTTTTAAGTTCTCTCGGAGCGTGCCTGTATTTCCTGCGCAGGTTTTCATGTAAGCTTTCAAAGGTGTAATCCAGTAGAAATGTGAGAATTAGATGGTATGAATGTATGTGTGAACAAGCAGCCGTCATGTGTTTTCTGCGTGTGTGTGTGTGTATTTGAGGAGGGGGGGCGCCTTGCAGTGTAGTCTTATCACTTCTACTGCAGCAGGAAACAGGAACAGAAATTGTTCGTTCTCAGGGTACAATCGAAGGGAAAGTTAGAATAGCTCAGGCCTCTAGCTCACTCATGAGTATTAGGAGTCACTGGATCTGTTCTCCTCCCTTGATGTGTTTTAAGCTGCCAAAGACCACAGTGGAAGAAACTAAACCCAGACACAAGTCTATCTGAAGTGCCCATGTACGCACACACTGGCAGGAGGCTGGTCCAGTATTCTTTTCTACTCTACACCTCCTTCTAGTACTTTCTGTTCTGACATCTCTTTCTTTTTCACTTGCTCTTAGTGGTTCCACTCCGCTGTTGGTTTCTTCCACTCATCTGTGACTACTACCACTCTGTGTTTGTGTGTCCAAACTCTGCTCTTGTTATACTATGGACCATACTGTACTGGACCCGGTGAGATGTCAACAATCTCGTTCTGCGGTTTGCATGAAAAGAGACCAAAGCAGACCTTTAAGCAAAAGTTGTGTTAGTGGCTGCACCCTATGTTTAGAGATGTTGGATTTCACACTAGCTGTATAGAATGTGTGTTATGGAAGGCACAGTTAGGACTTTGTATCCAACATATTCCTTCGTTAGGGTAAGCTGCAATGGTGCACATGTGGCCAAATTCCTATCTGTGAATGGCACTCAGGGTCTACGCTGCATGCTGCTGAGGCAAAGCAAAGCAAGGCCTTTCTAGTCCAGTGCACTTCTATAGTGTGACAGAGGCTTAAACACAGAGGTCTGGAGTTGGACCATGTCAACAATATTTGCTCACCACCACATTCCTCCCTCTTTCTCTTTTTTCCATCACCTGTTTCACTGTGAGGAGGGAGCGAATGTAAAAACAAAGGCAAAGAGGCGAGAGGAGTTTGGTTCAATATCAGAACACGTCAAGGACTAAACACTCCCTCAGATCCTCCCAGAAGCTACTTCCTGACAGATTGTAGCTTGCTAAGACAAAGGCCAGTGTTCCGGATCTGATATGTTGTGTGGCAAAACTGTGGCCAAGGTCAGATCATTTGATGGGAAGTTTTTAGTCCCAGGCTTTTGAACCTGTAAAGTGATTCGCTGCTAGAGAACAGGACATTCCACATGGGGGTCGCTCAGGCCATCTGACTAGCAAACAGTTTACTACATGGCTAAAGTGTCTACATGACAATTAGACTCCTATATAAATATATACTATATTTTTTTTACTTTGAGTGAGTTGTTTGTGGTCTGTTTTTGCAGGGATCGGGGACGCAGCTAGTATTGACGGGTCACACCAGATTACCAGCTGGTCTGAGCAGAGTTGAGGTGTGATGCCATTTAGAAGTGGTTGTTTAAAGTGAGGTGCTCTTTCAGAGGTCGACTGTGTTCTCTAACGTGTGTTTCTGCAATGCCAAGCGTTGCTTTCACTTGATGCTTCAGCATCCTGAGGCCAGTTTGGGGCCTTTTGTGTCCGGAACACAAAAGGTCACAAATGAAAGCAACTTACACTGACTGTGCTAAATATAAGCACTAGCTGCTCTTTCCATGGGATTAGTTGGTTTCACCCAACCAATCGATCAATCTGCCAGGTTAAATAACATCCCAATACAGTAAGAGGAAGTTAGTCTGCATATTTAGTACACACGTGAATACACACACAGTACGTATTCATTATGGATACATGGCTGCACCTGGAGTCTGGGCTGGACTTATACACAATATGCAGACTGTGGTTTGTGTATGACTATACTATACTATGTATACACAGAGTGTTTGACACACAGCTAGCAGAGCCTCATTTTTTGATGAGTTCAGCCATTAAAATGACAGGTTTGGAGGCTCTAGAGGGAAGCTGGGGTGTCAGTTATTCGGTTGCAGCCAGTTCAGTCTGCACTTTTGACCTGTTTATGTTTTGTTTCCTTTCTGTGCTGTTTATATGCATTCATAGAGAAATCCTGGAGCCCCTGTGGCCTGATGGGTAATTTAATCCACAGAGCTGGCCTCTAATGTAGTCCATCTGAGACAGTTGGCCTTGACAGCTTATTAAAACTGTTTTTGTTCGCAGAACTGTAGATATAAAGAGATGTGTGACGTCTGACCTACCAGGCCCAAATACAAAGAGCTGGTGTTGCCACTTGTTTGCTAATGCTTAATAGCCAGTACTAATACCATTGACATGGACAGAAGTGTGAGCGTGTGTTATTTTAGTACCAAAGCAGCAGACTGTGTCAGATCTGCCTCAGTCTAAACACAGGCTCAAAGCCACAGGCAGATGCACATCACACACGACCAGTTTCATTTCCGCTTTGATCATTGCTTCGACTCGATGCCAACCTGAGAGTTTGTAATGTTGACTCACAGGATGTTTGCAATGTTGTGGAAAGTATACTTAAAAAATCTATAGAAAAGATATTGTACGATTGTTCTGGGCTGGAAGCCTTCCCTAGAAGAGATATGGGGAAGGTGATGTGTTTCTGAAGGGATTTCCATTAAGACACAGGGTTTCCTCATCACAATGTGAGACTTCAGACACTTCCTGTTTGTTTTATTTTTTTAATCTAAATGCTAAGACCATAGACTACTACGAGTACATGCAGGACTTTGAATGGGCTCACACAGGGCTGGACTCATGCAGGAATGTGAAGAATCCAATTAACATCCTGATATATGTTTCTGTTACTTGGAAAAAAACACTGGATGTGCATTGCACTGGTATAAAATCAGTCCTGTGTAACAGATATAGATAGATGTGTACAAGGCTTGATATGATCTCATTGAAGGGCAGGTTCACACCGAGCCTGGCCATTAGCACTTAGCCACACTGAGAGCCTTAGAGGAAGTTTGGATTCTTCAGTTTTCACTTTCAGCCTTAGCTGACACTAAAACATGTTTTCCAGCCAGCGTATGACGATGATCTCAGCATAAAAGTGCTATTAAGAGTATTATCATATACTTGCCACACTGTATTTATAGATAAACAACAAAATGGCGCTGATAGCATAACCTGGCCAAACTCTGTCAGTAGTTCTGGTGCATACCCTAGAGGTTGGTGTAGCGCCTGGCTATATCCAGGAACTGATAGATATTCATGCTCAGTGTCAGCCAACTATCTTCATTTAGATCTCAGCGACTGTGGCTCTGATGTTTCTGGCTGCTCAACAAAGTCTTTCTTGTCAAGTTTGGAGAGCCAAACCTCCTAATTAGCCAGGCAGGCAGGCCTGCTGCCCAGTCCAGCCTCACAACTATGCAAGAGGAATGCATATAATCCACACTCGTCTCTTTTTTTTTTTTCTCAGTTTTTATATTTTGTTTTTCTTTTTCTCACTGTCACGCAGTAGAAATGAAGATGTAAACTAATAAGATTTTGCAATGACAGTACTTGGCCTTATGATGATTTATGAAATCTTATCATTTCGTTTCAAGATCTTTTGATTCTGGTCAGCCAGCCCAGCGACAGCGGTGGTGACGGCGGGCTCACTCTTGGTCTCTGTGAGACTGGCTAGACGGCCCCTAGTTTTATCGTGGTACGAATGTTGTGCATTTGTTTAAAATCAGGACAGTTTGCAATAACAGCAGTCTTACTAGTGGCCACAAAGGGGGCACAAGCAGTGCTGACAGCGCCCGGCTGCGTCTTTAGAAAACCATTGAGGAAGAAATATAAACTATAGAAATAGCTATATAAACTCACACAGTGCATATTTGTATAGGTATCAACAATGTCACACACACAACACATGTCTGGGTTCAATTTATGAACATGAAGTATATTATAAAATCACGCAGACTTTGTAAATCAGAAGCTATGTTGTTGTGTGTTTTTTGCGAAAAATGGTTTTACCATCCTCAATGTTGAATATTCTGAGCGTTATGTTCCTGTGTGATTGTGTCTGTTAAAGTGAGCACATAGCAGTGGGTTTTACCTTCTTCCTGTAAGCAGGGAACCAGACGTAACCCAAAACACAGCAGGACCAGATTTCAAATAACGTGGAGCATATTTTAAATACATTGCATTTGTTTCTTAACTTTAAAATCTGATCTGTACTCTAACTCAATTCAAACAGAGCTGTATGGCTTCAAATACATCTGAAGTATTCTGCGAGCTGGTTTATCAAAAGCATGGACTGAGACTTGTTTTAACCAGCATAGAAAAGTTCCACCTCTAAAACCTCCCCCTATTGTCCATATATGGAGCTTTTTAGTTGAGGACTCGGCTTAATCTGTCTGTGAAACCGCTCTTAAGTCAATTTTAAGACTGACATTCTATAAACGTCTGATTTGAAACCTTTCCTGCTGTTTTTTGGTTTAGTCTGCAAGGAAAGAGGCCTCCAGCTTAGAGGACGGATTTTATCATAGAGAACAGTGTTGATCCATGGTTTCGGTCACTGAGAAAAGGGGGATACAAGTCACGAACCTCCATGTGAAACCTCTTAACTGACAGATGGCGTACACTTGAGGGGTCAACCTGCCGAAAGTGTTGATTTGAATTAATGTTGAATGAATGCTTCTCTTCTTTTAGTCAGTGAATAAAAGCATTAAAAAAGTTGTTTGCGTCCATCGTCTTATTGTTTCTTTACCTCCTGTTTTCAGCTTCAGCAGCATCCTGGGTATATACCGATAGGATTCCCCGACCTCCTGGGGGTTTAAAAGATTGTCACTATGTTGTTCAGAGGGTTATTTAGCAATGACTACAAGAAGCTGCTTATTGGAGTCTTTAGGTTTTACAGCCTTTTTACTGTTAGATGGTCAGTGGATGACTGATCTGTAAGAGTTCCCACCGCTGAATCAGAATCAGCTTTATTGGCCAAGTATGTGTACACACACAGTACGACTGCGTTTTGTATTGCTCTCAATGTACTTACGCAGGAATAGACAAAGACAACAAAGCTGGACAAATAAAGGTAAACAATAAACGGGACTCTTATGTACACAGGTATGTGAGAAAAAAATAGGTGTGTGTGTATAATTATATATAAATTCCCTCTAATGAGATGTTGAACCCCAGCGGAAGACAAGTCACCTACAGCTAGACCACCTCTCACATGTCAGGACTGCTGATCACCTCTGCTATAATGCTAATAAAGTTTATTTGTATTGCAGATTTTAAAAAGCCAATTTATAAATTGATCTACTGGGGCTTTATAGATGATTGGTAAAAACAAGCTCAGGTTGTACTAGCCAAGATAGATGTATTTGCCCATTTCCTCAAAAAGCTCCAATAAAGAAGCCAGAAGGCTTTCCCTCAAGGGGGTGAGGCAACATCAAACACTTGCAAATGAGACTGTCACCATGACAACACAACAATGGGAAATACAGGGGAAAATTGTTAGTGATTAGCAGAGAAAGAGATACTGAAAGCAACAAACCAGGAGGAATGGTGGGTTTTACCTCTGCTTATACTTCTCAATCAATATAAATATAAGATATAATAGAAAATATTGAGAGAAAAGAGCAACAACAGCATCTACCCACCCCATGGAGTTACTCTCCTATCCAGCCCCATTCAGTTTTAATAAGAAGTCATTTCAGTGTATAAATGGAGGATTTACATTTGAGCAGCAGTTAGCTTGAAATGGCAAAATGATCATGGAGGCGATAGATAAGGAATAACGATGATGCAGCCAAGAGCCACGCCTAAAAACTGTGGAACAAGGGTGCAACTCTATTCACTTTCTTCAATGTGAAGAAAAGCATTTTCTATGGTTGCTTTTACTGATCACTTATTTTACAAGTAGCCTTGATGGTATCAATAATTGCCTATAACTTTTTCACATCCAACCAACTCCTGCATGATCTTTACAATGTAATTCGATGGCTCACAAAATATTAACAAGACTTGTCTGCTTGCAGTGATGCTCGCTGGCATTGTGAGACACCAAGAAGCTACTAACTGAATAGCTAGGGCATCATGCTTTGAGTTCACATATTTCCTGGTGAGAGTTCATATCAGTGGAATTCTCCTAAATGCCGGAAGTGATATTTGGTGGTTTTATAATTATGATATTACAAAAAACCCTGCTACTCAGAAAGATTACATTACACCTGTTCATTATCAATTTGATCACGTCACTCGACTCATACAAATGTAATTTATGAAAATTCTAGATCTTCAGAAAACCTTTAATGTGGAAACCCTTACTCAGTCAGCAGGGTTGAATTATTTTCATTGCATCTGTGGTAGATAATGTAGCAGAATGACGTTGATGAATCACCAGTGGAGCAGCAGAAATCCAGCAGTGCCACCCACAGATATGAACCAGGCATCGGCTGCGGTTTGATGGCTGGTTCCCACTTTGATATGCAAGAGTGGCAAGAGCAGGACTCAAAGGGGAGAAGAAAGAACACCTGTACACTGTGACTCGGGAGAAATAAAACAAAGTGAGGAACACTTTGTTCTCCTCTGCTGTAAATACAAGCTAAACACAAACACATATTTTCCAAATCTCTGAAAACACACATAAGTTTCCAAGTTCAATGCAAATGTGATACCAAAATTACAATATGTAGTGTCACACTATAATTAAATAAACATGTCTTTGACTTTTTGACTCTTATGTTAAGAATCTACAGTATTCTTATTCTGCTCATGCTGGGTTGAAAAAGCTCATACTGCATGCAAGTTGTTGGTATGTTTATCTATAGGTAACAACATCAAGTCATAAATTATGAGCTGACTGATGGCTATAGTGCAAGTTATGGTACTAGAATTCCTTCTGACAGAAGAAGCACTCCTAGAAATTCTGGGTCACACATGAGACTGTTCAGCTCCAGTCAAGGGTCATAATTTAATGTCTCCTATATTACTATTTTGCATCAAAGCATTTTTCAGTGCTTTTATAACATTAGATGATAGATGCTTTGTTTCCCTTTAGGTGTTTTTCAGGAAATATTGTGAAACAAGCAGGCCTCTGTTTTCATGTGGGCATGAAGATTAAAGCAGTTTTAATGCAGTACCCTGAAGTACTTGCATGCACTTGTACCTTTGGGTGGAGTAGCACAGCTTACTTTGTTCACTTTTATAAGAATAATTGTTATCATTTTCAGGCAGTGGTAACGTGCACAGACGTAAACATTAAGGGAAATTTTAATGAGTAAACTGTGACATTAAAATCTGCCTTAGCTATCAGTTTTAGGGTAAAAACAGTCCAGCAGAGGGCGTTAATGCACCACGACGTCGCATGTCAGCTGCCGGTAAAACCGAAGGGGAAAAAAGAGCAAAGGAAGCTAGAAGAAGAAGAAAAACACGTGATTCGCGCTAACTGGAAGCAAGATGGCGGTAGTAGTGCGGAGCTTGCAAGACCAGCTCGAAAAAGCAAAGGAAAGCTTGAAAAATGTGGACGATAATATTCGTAAATTAACGGGCCGTGATCCTAATGAATCGAGGTAAAAAGCCCGCGTGGTTATTTTAGCTTTTGGCGTATTTCTAGTGATAAGCTAACCAACTTGCTAGCATTCAATCGACTAGCGATGTATGCTAGCATGAGTTAGCTCGTTAGCAAACATTGCCACCTCCTTACTTTGTCTTGTGTCAGCTGAACATACGCAAGCTCGCCGTATGTATGTCTAAAACTAGTGAATTATGCGCACAAAAGTAATTAATTAACCCAGAATGAAGAACCACTCTCAACCTTGGAGTAAAATACCAAACCCTAGTAGTAACGTTGGACCAACTATTGCTGGGCCCTGTAACGTTAGCCGTCGACCGAGCGACACCACAACGTGTTTAATAGTACCAAATGGCTCTCCTTCTAACAAAGTAGTGATATTATTACAGGGGAAATTATTTTTTTCTTTCGGAACTGATGTGCGTAAGAAGGACTGGTTTTGGTTTCGTTTTGACCTTGTTTCTTGCTGTGTCCACAGACCGGGTCAGATCCGTCGGCTCGGCGGCCCCATGGCAGGCCCCGGTGGAGGTAGAGGCAGAGGAGTCAACCTGCTCAGGTAAAGCTGCGGACTAGATGGCGAAATGCAAGATGCATGCTCATTTCCATAGTGACAGACTCAATAGGTGCTCACAAATGGTGCGCAAGCCGTGCAAAATGTCATTGGATAACATGCTGTTAAATTTTGACCATGCATAATAGTAAAACGACGACCTCCATAATAATTGTTCAAATCAAGCAACATTTCTGAATTTGGCTATTGATGGACCCACCGACTGGCACATAAGAAATGCTTCACATGATTATTACCACATAGCAGAGGTGAAGTTGGTGGGTTTTAAATGCACTTTTCTGCTGCTGTTTGGTAGATTTATATTCATTAATTTCCAGTTTATGAATGAGGGTGGACTAAATACCACTCAACACTATACAATTTAACTGCACCACAAACTACAACCTCATCACCTCTCTAAAACAATTTAAACTAAAACCAAACATTATGACCTTCATCAAGGTAGGATTTTTTTGCTGGACTGCATTAGTTTTAGCTAGGCGTACCTAATAAACTGGCTGCTCAGTAAGTATTTGGACAATGACACAGTTTTGGTAGTTTGGCCTGAAACAGCTGCCCATATTAGTTTTTAATTCTTCTATGTGTTTGTGAAACAAATAAACTAATAGAAATGAGAAAATACTACACCTGTTCTTATACTTACTAATCTTTGTGAGTCAGTGTTGATTGTCTTAAAGTGCCTGCTTCCCTCTTTTCACTGACCGTGTCCTTCCTCAGGCGTAGTCTCTCCGACATTGGAAGCGGCGCCCCCCCTGCCAAGCAGAGGGACATTGAAGGAGCCCTGCTGAGGTGAGTTTTATGTGCATGTGAGCATCTAACAGCAACTCTGCACACAATTTCCTCATGGTAAATCTATTCAAATTCTCTGCTCTGAAGCTTTGGTTCATCGTTGGTATGGAATCATGACTGTTTAGCTGTAAGGAAGAGAGAGTAGATTGGTGAAATAAATAGACTTCCACTCAATTATCAACAAAATGTAACCAGTTTTAATCATTAATGCTGATGTTAGGAAATATACCACTTGCTGGTATTGCTCAAGGGGATCCAAACAGTTTCATTTTCAAATAGCCCATAGACTGCCTCAGGCTAAACAGCAATCAGAAGCTATGATGCCGTTTATATTCTGTTCTGTGCTCGTGTTTTGTCACCGTCTTTCTCTTCTTGTGTTCAGATCAGATCACACCCCAGGAAATAATTCACGCACTTTTATTCCTTGCTTTCTGACAGGTGTGAGGCCTCAATGAGTACGTCTGCCTTGATGGCTGTAAGAGCAGTGGTTGCCATGTTTGCATAGATGATGAAGTGTCTGTCACTTATGAGTGTCTTATCTTTTCGTGTGTGTGTGTCTGCAGGCTGGCGGGGGACCAGAGGGCCAGGAGAGACGCACGTCACGACAGCGACGCCGAGGATGATGACGATGTCAAAAAGGTACAAGTAAAGAGTTTATACCTTCAGTTGGTAGCGCCGTTCATATGTGCAGCCTGTGTGGAAAAAGTGATGATTTTGTTTTGTATTGGATAGTTAGAACATTGGCTGGCCATGGGAAATACTTAAGGTCTACTTTATACTTTGTCCATTAAATACGTATATTGGAGCACCTTATGCTGCATTATTTTGCATGTATTTAGTATATTATAAGTATGCTTCCCATTGTTTGTCTCAATCGCATGTATTTTACAAACACATCAAATGCTGCTCAGATAGTATTCTGTCATATATATATATATTTCTTTATTTATTAGTGTCATTAACTATCACATTCATTTAAATGTCAATTATTAGTAGAAGCTAACACATTCAGTGTTTTGAAAGACAAGCGGTCCTAACAAATAGGTTTCTTCTTCCCTCAGCCGGCGTTGCAGTCGTCTGTAGTAGCTACCTCCAAGGAGAGAACACGCAGAGACCTCATTCAAGATCAAACCATGGATGAGAAGGGCAAACAGAGGTAGGCCAACATGAGTTACCAGCCTGCTGTGGTTTAGGGGCAGGGGGTTACATTCAAAGCTAACGACATGTCATGATCCTTATAGTCAAAATTGTTAAACTGCACCAGCAAACAGAAAATAAGGAATTGCACAAAAATAATATCTGAAGCTATGGGTCCATATGAATCATTGTACAGCTGAAGATCCTAGTTGTGTGTAATGGTGGATTTGTGTTTTCTTGGTCAGGAATCGGCGTATGTTTGGCCTGCTGATGGGGACCCTGCAAAAATTCAAACAGGAGTCTAATGTCTCAACAGAGAAGGTGAGAAAATCTGCCATTAAGGAGGGCCAGCAGAGCAAATAAACACACTTCCTGAGTAGTAAATAGAAGTACATTTAAGAATTGTTCATGTTTGCCAATGTCATCCAATAAGGCAACAAAATGCCCCTGAAATATTTGAATCCACTTAGGCTTTCACTAAGTTACTGACTTAGATGGTGATTTTTAGTTAACTGTCATTGAAACCAGACTGATAATGTCAAATGTTTTTTCGGTTAATGCATGTGCTCTGATTTTAGAAATGAAAAATAATGGATGTAAGCAGGGCCATAGTGGGAATCCCTGTGCTACAAAAATGCTTTTTGATTTTTATTGTAGTACCTCTGTTTTGTAAAGCACCTTGTTTGAGGAAATTTGATGTACATTCAGTTCACATTAGCATCCAAACAGTGGACACAGTATTTATGCAATAAATTGGGTAATAAATTGATGCTTGTGCACTACCGCTGTTTGTCTTCCTCTTTAACTCTTTCGTGCTTCTGTCCATCTTCTGCTGTTGCCCCCACAGCAAAAGCGACGCACAGAGATTGAGCAGAAGCTCGAGGTTCAAGCTGAGGCTGAGAAAAAGAAGGTGGAGAATGAAAAGAGGGAGCTGTTTGAAGAGAGAAGAGCCAAACAGACTGAGCTGAGACTACTTGAACAGAAAGTGGAATTAGCTCAGCTGGTAAGAAAACACTCCTTGACACCAATTTGGGGCCAGATGAAAAAAGAGGACACTGAAAACCAGATTGGCAGATTGTTTGCATTTGGGGATAAATGGTTTTGTAAATGAATGCATAGATATGGTATCTGGTAGGATGCAAAACGAGTTGATTGTATATAAAACAAACGAGACACAGAGTTTATACCAGGATATTATTGAACTTTCTCTTTTCTCCATTGGCAGCAAGAGGAGTGGACCAGCCACAATAATCGTCTGGTGAAATACATCCGTACCAAGACCAAGCCTCATATCTTCTACCTGCCTGGAAAAATGTGCTCCGCCACACAGAAACTCCTCAATGACTCCACCAAGAAACTAAATGGTCAGTAGGGTTCTTGCCCATGCTTTAAGGAATGAAGTTTCTTGTGCTTCTGAAAGACTTGACTCATTTAAATCTTGATAACAAGATGTCCAGTCACCCAGAGAAAACAGGTTTGTGTGTGTTAATCACTCTGTAACCTCTGTGGCTTTTTGTTTTTGTTTTCCGGACAGCTGTGTTTGAGGAGAGGTGCGAGGCTTTTGCCGAACACCTCAGCAAGATGGAGTCCCGCCCACGGCGACAGCCAAATCGTGACCAGGATGGCAACGCGGCGGCAACAGGGATGGACCACTCGGCGGAGGGTAAGCCAGCAGGTCAGGTAGTCAAGGTGGCAGGTAACAAGGGAGTTGCAGAAATGGAGGAAGAGGAGGAAGATGACGAGGAGGAGGATAGGAAAAAGCAGAGGGATAGAAAGGTGACAGAGGAGGAGAGGGAGGAAGGGGAGAAGGAAGTGTTGAAGAAGGTGGAGGAAGAGGAGGAGGGGATGGAGTTGAGTGAGGAGGGGAATGAGGAGAAGAAGAAAGGAGAGGAGGGGGTTAAAGACAAAGAGGACAAGGGGGAGAAGGGAGAGAAGGAGGCAAGTCCAGGGTCAGAGGAGATGGAGGTGGAGAGGGGGGCAGAGCAGGAGGACAGGAGTAAACGTGAGGAGGGAGAAACAGACAGTAAACAGGGGCCCACAGACCTCCAAAATGAAAAGACCCAGGACACCCAGTCATCCGAATCAACCGTAACCAGCCAAGAAGTACCAAACAGCGGTCACCAGCCCCAGCTCAGCCACACTGCAGGGGAACTGGACATCAAGTCTTCTGGGGTTCTGGAGTTTGAGAGGATCCCGGACTCTCAAACAGCCCCCACAGTGCCTGGGCAGGATCTCGCCATCCCTGACCTCGAGGTCCAAGACTTAACAGTCGAGAACCAGGCTGTGGAAGGGAAACCAGGGGATGAAGCACCCCAAAAACAGCCTAATTCCCAGGAGGCTCCCAGCATTACCCCTGCACCTTCTAAGGATGAGGAGGATGGTAGGAGAGGCAGGAAGAAGGAAAAGGAGCCAAGGAAGGGCCGCAGTCATAGTAACAGCTCCTCCTCTTCCTCCTCCGGCTCCTCCTCCAGTGGGAGCTCCTCCTCCTCCTCTGGATCCAGCCACTCCTCTTCGTCATCATCGTCCTCCTCGTCCTCATCGTCCAACAGCAGCAGCCGAAGCCGCAGCCGAGACAACGGCAAGCGCAAGAGGAGGCCATCGGACAGGGGCAGGAAGACAGGAGAAGAGCGAAGTCACCACAAAAGAGGAGGGAGTAGCGGAGGAGGGAGGGACTCGAAGGGATCCAAGGAGAGGAGGAAGAGGAGGAGCGAGGAAGGGAGGAGCAGGTCATCCCGGAGCGATAGGGAGCATAAAGATAGAGACAGGAAGGACAAAAGACGCTAATCTGGTTCTCATTCAGCCTCTGTATGCTAACTCTGACAAACAGGAAACGACTGAGGGAAAATAAAATCCACTATTTACTGAACGACACGAGAAGAGTTTTTAAACTAGCATTTCCCCGCAACACATCACATTTTTCACATAAAGGCTTATCAAGTTTTAACATAGGATGATATTTACTCAGTGTAGGGATTATTTGATCAATGAATTAGAATTGAAACGCTGGATGTGTGGTTATAATTTTCCTCCAGTTTTCCCTTTACTTGGCGAAAGAAATGTAAACTGGACTTTTAGTCACAGTGGTGCATCTGGCAGGGCAACTCCCTTACACTGTCTCTAATTGGACCTCTTACTAAACAGGTTTCAGACAGGCCAAACCATGAGACTTCATTTCAGTCCTGTCATTTTAAATCCAATTGATTTCTCTTCTGCCTGACATTTGGGTTTTAAAAAGGTCTTACCTGGAACTATGAAAGTTTTTCATCCTGATCACAATGCCATCGGCTGGGGTATTGATGGTTATGTTAGCAGGCAGTAACAGTTATCATACAGTAGTTGTTTTCAAGTTGATGTGACAATGCTGTTAATCATTTATTTCCACTGTTTGATCAATGTCAAGGCCCCTGTATCTTCGTCATGTGGGTACATGTGATTTTCTCATACTGATTTTTGAAAATGTTTTTTTTTTTTGTACTGACCGATTATCTGCTTCAATTAAAGGTGAGGTGTAAGTGGAAATATGTGTGTGTGGTATTTTGTTCAGTCATATTAGGGTTGCAACTGAAGATTATTTTCATTATAATCGTTTGGTCAGTAAAATGCCAAGACTGAAATTCCCTTTAGTTTCCCAGAGTCTAAGGAGACCTCTTCAAATGTGTTTTGTCTGACCAACAGACCAAAATCCCAATTTAATTTACTACGCGTTTAAATCAAAATGGCAGCAAACCCTAACATTTGAAAAGGTGGAATGTAGCGTTTTTGCTCAAATTTACTTAAATGATCTAGTTGACGATTATTGTTCAGTCGAATTGTTTTAGCTCTAATATATATGCTGCATCCTTTAAAGTCTGCATTTAAAACGAAGTATGTCGGAATGGGTGGATTAGGATTTTTCATTCTCATGGCTCTCAAACTGTTTCAAGTTAGGACACAGCTGTTGGCTTTGCAGCCCTCAGTAGGACAAAGCAATATCAGTTTATGTTTACAATTCATCATTTTGCAAATGCATGAAAAAAAAAATCACACCATCAAAGTAATGCTTATTGCAATAAACTTTAGTCAACAGCAGTGGAGGCAATCTGTAAACTGCATTTGGCCCCAAGTGGCTGATGATGAGGTGCGGCTGACTCCTGGCGGCCTTGTTGAAACAAGTGGAAACTGAGACGAGGGAGTGAGAAAAAAACTCAGCTGACAGATTCACCCTCTGTGGATCGTGGCTATTGGTTATATGTGCAGTATTTCTGTCCGTGCAGATGCTTCACTCTGGACCAAAGTGTTGGACCTAGAGACTTGCCCCATGCCTGGCTAAAAAGCCACAGTGTTACTATTGGCAACCATGTGATATATTTGTAGTGGCTTAAACACAAGTAGCTATCATACAAATCATCACAGTTTAATAGACAAATCTTGCATTTCATAGAGCCACAAACCTCAGGACTAAATTCACAAAGAAAAAGCTCAGCTTAACCGATCACAAACGATAATTGTCCTACTGTTTTGGCTTCTGTGCTGTTGTATCAGCAGAGGTCCATTCACGTTACCAAATGACTTCAAATAATACAGGTTGTGAGCTTGTGATCCAGTCCCCTTGGTTCAGCCCCCTACATGCTGGTGTGCACTGTTGCATCCTTGAAAAATGTTTAGTTCTCTCCGCTGATTTGACTTGGTTGGCAAACCATCTCCATTATTAACTGTAGAGCCTGCTGTGAGGGCTGACATTCCTCGTCGTGTTGATTGATCACTACAGTTAAACGTGTGTTCACTCCGGCTGATCGGCCAGGTCATTCTGCTCAAAGTATCTGCAAGGAAGACAAAGGGAAAGGAGCATAATTGCATGCATACAGTGTTTAGCACACAAGTGAAATCTGACATAGTATATGTAAGTCATATATATATTTCAAATTGTAATATGTTGGTATAATCACTAAACAAATTAGATATTGTTAGTTCTTTTCCATTGTTGGTTCCTAGCTGCCAACTGCTCCCTAAACAGTTCTTTATAAACCTTTGCCCACTGTGGGATGGAAGAATCGTCACCAGTAAGTCTTTATTGGCTACAACTTTAACAACCATTTCTTTGTATCCATTAAGCGGGGTTTGTCTACACACAGTTATTTTATAATTACGTTAATTATTTATTTCTTTTCAATGTCATGTCCTTATTTGTTGTCTTTTTTCCGTCTTCGAAAACCAATTTTTTTTAAAATTACAAAACAAATAAGGACCACAAACTTTCGAAAGCCCTTACTCTTTTTGCGTTGGATTTATAACGACCAAGTGTGCAGGCAGCCCTGATATCTAAAATGTTATGTGACCTGACCAATGTAAACCATTTGGGCTCAGGGGTAGATACCTGGCGACAAGACAGATGAGCAGGTTGAGGGCAGGCAGGTTCTCGTCCTCCGGACTCTCCTGTGGAATAAAAGCAGGACAGACTCGCAAGATATTGCCAGCTCTAATATATCACATCAAGAATTCGGACAAAGAAATAAGCAGAGACCTTGCTGTGAATAGTTCACGTTCAAAATGTTTTCCATTCGTAGTTTCTGGCAAGACCCACTGCCAGACAGCATGGGCTGTGAAAGCTACCATGACAGGATACACTAGAGTGTGAAGTCTACTGCAAACATGTTTTAGCACCAAAGACAGACAAAATTATTAGCAATTTGTAGATTTCCACTTAAATACACAGGGAAAAAAAGACGATCTAAGAGTACAGCAAACACACACTGGTAGTACTACACAGTAGTAGAGTAAGACAGGCTAGTAGAGCTGTAATGATTAGTCGATCGAAAGAAAATTAATTGCCAACTATTTTGATAATCGATTAACTGTTTCAGTCATTTTTCAAGCACAAATGTCAAACATTTTGCTGCTTCCAGCTTCTTTTCTTTGTCATTTCTGACAGTAAATGAAGAGTCTTTGGGTTTTGGACTGTTGGTTGGACAAAAGAAGCAATTTGAAGACGTCACTTTGGGCTCTGCGAAATTATGTTGAGCATTTTTCACAATTTTTTGACATTTTACAGACAAATTGATTAATTGTGAAAATAATGGGCAAAAAAAACGATAATGAAAATAATAGTTAGTTGCAGCCCTACAGGCTAGAGGACAGTGGTACAAACTGAATCCTACCAGTGTGCTGCGGAGCTGAGCGCATCTCCTGGCCAGCTGTCTGATGGAGGAGTGGGCTTCAGGCAGCAGAGGCTTCTCCAGGCAGGCCAACAAAGCATACAACCAGCAACCCTATAAGAAAACAAACAGGCAATGTAGACAGACAGGAAATCAAACCATTTCAGAATGATTCAGTAAAAACATTACTACATTAGGTAATCCGTCACTTTATTTCAAACGTGAAAAGTCAGAAAAATTAAACAAGAAAGCAGTAAATTAGAATGACCAAGCACAAACAAAATGCAGAAATATTTCTTCTACTCCACATTGGGTGGTCAGAAGACATTTTATCTTGGTTGGAAGCAGGTACACAGTGTGGCTATATCCTCTTTTGCTAGCCATGCCAACATCCTGTTTGTCTCCAATGCCACAGTAGAGAAGAATTACAGCCATTCTTGTATTGAAAACAATAAGCATAGTTTTCCACCTACAACACAACACTGCAATGCAGAGTTGGCAACCAACTGAAAAAGGTGGAGTGAGAGTGACTTAATAAACTGAACTCACCAGCTGGGGGACAAACTCACGTTCCTCAAACCAACTGATTAGAATTTCCAACAGCATCAGCACTGTGGACTGCAGACACAGAGAGACGGCAGACAACAAATACATAATAATCAAGGCTGTTGAAGTGGTTTAGAGTGGGAGCTAAATGTGGAGGAATGGAGGTCATTTACCTGGTTCAGCCTGCTGACTATGCTTAGAAATGGAGGGAAGCCCACCTGAGACAGAAGAAGCAACAATTACTACTGTGGTCAGTTTAGATTGCAGAATACAGTCAAGTAATGTACTTTAAAAGAATTTTCTTCAAACCTTTTGTTTCCAGAATTTTACGGATTGAAATCCGTCAAAACGTTATATTCCAGGACCATTAGAAACCCTGTTCATACGAGAAGCACTAACTGACAGCTAATAGTTCAATGCATGAGTCTTTATCCTTTTCTTCACACATTCATACAACCTTGCTATAGTCCAGTGCTGGCTCTGGTTCAGCATCTGTGTGGCAGGACGAAGTGCCCAGATAGGCCGTCTCTCCTAAACAAAATCTCTTCCAGCCCTCCTCATCTGTTAGCTTTGGCTGTTGGAAACACATAAAAATATGAATTTATAACAAAAGCAAGAAAACCTTATTCAATTTGCCTCTTGGATTATGTGTATATGTATATCAAATGTCCTGTGATCCCCATTTGATTCTGCTTAAACTCAGAAACAGATGCCCTCGAGGTAAAACCCCCAATGTGATGGTAATGGATGTAAACGTTTTTAAACTATTTAACAAAATTTGCGATCATGCTGTCTCCTCACCATCAGTACGTTGTCGTCCAGAGTCTGGCTGCTCCAGTGTTTCCTGTTCTTTGTGATGCTCTGAAAGCAAAATTCAGAACCCACAAACGGTTTAACTGTGGAAACAGATTATGTAGTAAACTCTGCCTTTTGCATTTAATGACCCTGCCTAAAGGCATCATAGCAGCACATTTAAAAACAGACAAACACTGAGCCAAGTAACGTTTCTTTTATTATCCTGTTACATGGACTACACCTTGCCAGTGTTCCAGTGGAGAATCTGCTTTGTTTCATATTCTGAATTAAATAATTTCAGGGTTTTGAGAGTTCAACAAGGGGGTTAAGACATTGCTTTAGTTTGGGTCATTTGTAATGTGTATGCTATATCATTTTTGTTACGTTTTGTTTTACCTGTCTGACATCTGAGAAGTTACCGACTTGCTGCTGCTGCCAACTGAGACTGGGGGAGAAACCCACTGGAGCAGCATGGCAACCTGCCACCTGAAACACACAAGACACAGTTCTCAGACAGTTGAAGGAATAAAATACTAATAAAATTGTGATTAGATCTTCTTTAACCTGTACCTCTATTTTAACATATTTATTTTTATCTCCACACAACATTTGTAGCCTTAGTAATATCTATCCCAAGATGGGCTTTTATAATAAATACACACACGGCAAAACAAGAAAGAAGAAAACATACAACTTAACTCAAATATAATTCTTAACTCTCAAATAAACAGTACAGATTACATCAAAAGGATCATTCAGGTAGGTAGTCCACTGTATGTTTATGCAGTAGATTTTTTTTTTTTCCCATTTGAAATGACATGCTGGTTCATTCATGGTGTACATTTACTCACAGAGGCATTAACGGTCTGTTTCTTCTTCAGTTTCTTGGGGTCAATCTGAGCAACCACCACCTCTGGACAGAGTGACGCCTCCAACCTGATGAGAGGGAAACATCATTCAGGCAGAAGACTAACAGAGTCACCTGATGCACTCTGCTCATAACAAGTCCAACAACAAAAAAAGATAAATACAATTTGACTGTCATGGTATTTTTTGAGAGTGGAGTGCAGCTGAGCAAAGAGTTGAAATGGAAGTATAAAACATTTATTCTAACACTGGCATGGTTTATACCATCACACTGGCTGTCTTTGATACATTAGTTGATGAGCCCTACGATCACTACCATCCACCATATTTATAATACTTCCGGTGGCAGCGTCCGTGTAGTACACGACAGGCCCCAATACAGCCACACTCTCCACTGTTCAAACGGAAAAAAGGAGTTGTTTTAAGTGAACTTACTGGACTTGTCGGAGATATTCCCGGGGGTTTCTCGGCGGTCCATTCAGGTCCAGGGCTTCTGTACTGGCTCCCAACTCAACTGGCAGCAGCCTCGGCATCAACTCTTCCACGTCCGACTTCATTTCTTATCAATTATAAGCTAATTTCTATGAAAACGTATGAGCTTAAAGGTTTCCGAGTGCAACAAAAAATTACTCTGGCGACCAAAACAATGCCCTTTTCACAGAGGGCAGAAGCATGGATGTATAAAGAGGACGACTCGCAAACTAGTTAGCCATATTGCTTATAAACGCGGAGCGATGACGTTATCTTTGTGCGCGGCGTTGGTTCCCATGGTAATGAACCGAACGCCACTCGTGTCGTAAGCTTTTTAGATAAAGTGCGAAGTCCACAAAATGCCCACGTTTTAGCTCGCCAAAACATTCATCTGTCGCCACGTTTGTTTATTTATTTCAATTACGGAATTCTTCCTCTAATATTAAACTCTGAAACAAAATAAAAACCTTTGACCAGTGACCAGAGATAGGCTACTGTTTTGTATTGCAAGCAGCTCTCGGATGTTAATGATTATCCGCATGCTAGCCTTATATCTTATCTCAGCTCTCTCATTTTCTATTGAGTCTTCACGACAGTAGCAGCTTAGAGGCAATGTCCACTTGCCAGCACAGCTGGCCGGAGTTCCTGTCCCCCATTATGGACATTTTCTCTTGATACACTCCTGTTAAAACAGCAACGATGGCTGTTTCACAGGCTTACAGAATCCTGTGGGGCACAGGTATGGTTTTTGTGATTTTACCTCACTTAAATCTGGGATTGTTGTCTGACTTCAAGATCTGTGGAGATTCTGAGTGTGAAAGTAAGTCCTAAACTACTAATATATAATTCTAGTTTATGATATACACTTTTTTTCATTTATACATTTAATCCACCCATCCATTTTATATTTTAATCACCTCTTTGTGTCTGTGTGTGTGTGTGTGTGTGTGTGTGTGTGTGTGTGTGTGTGTGTGTAGGCCTGATGAGCAGAGTGCAGGCCATCAGGGACCACCATGGTAAGGACTGCCGTTTCCTGAGCTTCAGACAAGGAGACACCTTTTTTGTTTACCACAAACTCACCGGCAAGAGGGAAGACCTCTGGGCAGGCAGCGTATGTCTGATATCGCCGTCTCTTTCCCTGTCTTTCTCTCTTTAAAGCATAAAATAATGAATAACCTACCAAATTCAAACAGTCCCCCATCTCAGCAAGGTTAAAGAGATTAGTCTTGATTATAATACAGTTTTGGTTCCCAGCACTGATTGGCTGAACATCTGTGAGAGCACTCCAGTTCATTTATATAATGATATAATTATGTACTATAACAGACAGAATGAGTATAAAGTAATAAAGACTGAATCAGTGTAAATGCACCTTATTTCTTTTACTGTGTTTTTGAAACAAATCTGAATACACAAAAATGCTTGTTAGGACTTTAAATCTAGAGAAACATATGGAATGAGTTGGATAGACTGTAAGTAGTTCTGCTGTGTGCTGAAGATGTGACATTGTCAGTATAATGGAGTACAAGATTATAGTTAAAGATGACATCAAAGCCTTAGCTAAGAAAATATATCAGGATTAAAAAATAACAGAAATAAATGTCAACTAATTTGACTTCTCCTGTTGATTGCCACATGCTCCTTCCTTCAATTCTTCCACAATGCTGCTGTGGCTTTACAGAACTGTGATTGCTGCTCTGTTTCAATTTTATTTCAGATTGACAAACAGTTTGGTTATTTCCCAAAGGATGCCGTGCAAGAGGAGCAGGTTTATGCAACTGTGGAGAAAGTGGTGGAAACACAGGTAAATAGGCTGTGATTTCAGTAGTTCTTCAGATTAAAAGGCTTTAAACAAAACATACTCTTCCATAATAACTATACCAGGTGATTGTAAATGAATAGAATAAATAGTTAGTAAACTGGTATACTGTGATATGATAGTATATGATATATGACAGTATTTACCCCTGAAATAGTAGCTGTAGTCGGAGTTGTTGAATCTGCACAACATAAATGCCCTCATTTCCTCTCTTCATTCAGAAATCTGATTTCTTCTGTATGGATGAGTTTGGTTATCCCATTGACTCCAGTCATCTGGACAGTTATGATGACGATGATGATGTTGATCAGAAAATCCAAAACCAGGAGTCAGAAACCACCCAAACCACCCCCATAGAATCTCCAGTCTCAAAACAGGAAGCTGATGGCACATCGACAGAACCGGACAAAAACAAAAGTGCCGGTGATGCTGCTGCCGGGACTCACAAGGAAGCACAGGAGGCTCCTGCAGCTCTGAACGAACAAGGTGGGTCTGCTTCCTCTTCCTGGCTCGGTTCTTCAGTGACAGGATGGTTAGGTCTGGCTAAGGAGGAAGAACCTGGCGCTCTGGCTGAAGGAGAGAAAAAAGATGAGAGCAAAGAGACACAGGCCGAAGCTTCTTTGACTTCTTCAGTGACAGGATGGCTGGGGTTGGGAGGAGAAGGAAAACCTGGTGATGCTCTGAAAAGTAGAGAAGAAGACACAGAAACTGCTGAGTCTTTCGCTTCAACCATGACCGGGTGGCTTGGCTTTGGAGGAGAGAAAAAAACGTATCATTTCAAAGGCAAAGAGCAAGATGAAGAAAGAGAAAATGATGAAGAAAAAGAACCAGCAGAGAAATTCAGGAGTAGGAGGATGTCTCTGGACCTAGAAGGCAGCCAATTACACGAAGAGGAGAAGAAGGAGATGGGGACGTTGGATTGGCTAGGAAATGGACTGTCAAGCACGCTGGAGTTCGGCCTGACCAATCAGAAGTCAGAGCATGAGACAACAACTGAAAGAGATGCCAAGGAGACAAGCCAGGACGAGGAAGAACAGCCAGAGCCTAGTTCATGGTTGGATATGGGCATTGGGAACATTTTGGGCTTCAGGAAAGACAAGACTGAAGTTGATGAGAGTAAAGGAAGTGGTTTTATAGAGACAGAGGAGGACAAAACCTTAGAAGAACCAACAGGCTCAGAGAATGTGGATATCAGTCAATCACAACCTGCACCGACAGAGGAGGTAGGGACAGAAACTAGCAATGAATCAACCTTACCCGAAGATGGAGCATCCGAGATCGATCAAAAAGATACTCTTCAGACCAAACTGGAGGAAAAGTCCCAGGCTGTAGTTGTAATGTCTTCAATACTCGATAGCTTTTTTTCAATAGGCGGTGAGGAAGAAGAGGAAGATAATGTTTTAGATGACAACAAGAAAGAGAAAAACATACTAGATGGGAAAAGATCTGCAGAATTGGAGGGTAAAGATGATCAGACGCCCAACTCAGTAGAAAATGAGGGTGAGGATAAGAGAAGAGAGCCAAGAGAAGAAATTAAAACCACAAGTGGCACGGATCAGGATTTTTTGACACAATCTGATGTGAATTTAGAGCCAGACTTCAGTTTAAATTCAAACTCTAGGGGACAGTCTGTAGGTGAGGTTGAGGAGGACAAAACAAAGAACGTGGGCAAGGAAAGGGCAGAGATCCCAAATCAGATTGATAACACAGAAGAATCCACTGATACGCCTGTTGAACTTGGCGCTGGTAGCGATGATCATGAAGGTGAAGGGAATAATGCAGAGACGGATCTACTTCACAGGGAAATTTCCACAACTCAGAGTCAAGTCAGTGGTGGTGCGGAAGAGAGCAGTGGAAAGAGTCAGCCTTTCTTCTCATCGGGCGCAGCTGAGGAGAGAAATGGACCAATCTCCAATGAGGGTGACACTTTAACTGCTCACAGTGTAGAGACCAGTGTTGATCATTCAGATTCACTAGCTATGACTGGTAATAACATAGAAACAGAGACTCATCAGGGTGAGTTGGGACAGGAGGGAGAAGTGCACCCTGTTGAGGGCAGCACTCAGGAGTTCGGATCATCCCATTCTACTAATAGAAGTCCTGAAATGATGCATGAAAATGCCCCAGAGGCGGAGAGAAGGATGTTTTCCACTAGTGAGAGCACAACAAAGGTGGAAAACAGTGCAGATCAGGATTCTGTATCTCCACATATGCAACAGGGGGCCACATTAAGTGATGGTGATGCACACAAACTAAAGGAAACTGTTAAAGACACAGGGAACAATAGAGAAAATGACCTCCAGCCAGTTCAAACTGAGACAATAACGTTTGAGAAATACATTTTGAATGAAAGTGGTCTAAAGTCAGCTATAGGCTCTGAAACAGAGACTGGGGCTGAGGAAGTGAAGGAGTCAAAGGAAGCGGAAAAGCAGGGGGAGGTAGAGGAGTTAAAGGAAGAAGAGAAGCAGCAGGAAGTGAAGGAGATAATGGAAGACGGGAAACAGGAGGAGGTGGAGGAGTTAAAGGAGGAGAAGAAGCAGGAGGAGATAAAAGAGGTAAAGGAGGAGGAAAAGCAGGAGGCGGTGGAGGAGTTAAATGAAGAGGAGAAAAAGGATGAGATGGATGAGATAAAGGAGGAGGAGAAGCAGCAGCAGATAGAAGAGTTAGAAGAGGAAAAGCAGGAGGTGGAAGACTTAAAAGAAGAGGAGAAAATGGAAGAGTTAAAGGAGGTGGAAGAAGTAAAGGAAAAGGAGAAGAAAGAGGGTGAAGAAAAACACGTGTCATCTCATTTTGAAGTAGAGATGGAAAACACTGACAGGCCAGAATCAGAAAGCAACGACAGAGAGACACAAGAGGAGAATAACTTGGAATCTGCGTTCTCCCAAACACAGACTGAAAAGAGGCAGACTGAAGAAGAGAAGAGAGAGGAAGAGAACAAAAAACAGGGGGAAATGGAAGAGGTAAAGGATGAAATAGAAGAGGAGGAGGCTGAGGAAAAGCAGGAGATGGAGAATGTGGAGGGTGAGAGGAGAGACGAAGGAGAAGACGGGAGTCTTAGGGAGAAGGAAGAAAAAAGAAATGATGATGGTAAGGCTGATGAGGGGAAAGAAGAGCTGGGTGAGAAGACAAACAGTGCACCAAATGTAACTGGGAATGAAGACGTCAGTAGCAGCAATGCTAATGGCTTCTCTGATCTCAGTGCTTTGGGAGTTAATCAGGCAGGGAAAATCGAATACACAGACAATGATCTGCTCTATTCAGGTGAGAGTGGCCCTCCTAATCAAATGTTACTTGGCCAGACAGCTGAGAACAAACATGATCAAATGTATTCCAGTGAGGCTAAAAACACAGACCTTTCTGATGACAATGTACTCCGTCAGGGAGATCAAACTGAGCCCGCAGACACCAAAACTAGCAGCAATGGGATTTCCACCAAGAATAAAACAGAGCAAATACACTCAGATCATAAGATAGACACAGAGGACACCGACAGGGAGGAGAGGGAGACAAACTTGAAGCGCGACGATGTAAGAGTGAATGAGGATGCCGATATGCATGTGAAAAAAAGTGATCATGATACAGTTGGCACTGACTTCAGGACCAAGGGAGAAATTGAAGTTTCAGTTTTGTCCAACGACCCTGTTGGAAGTCAGACTGTGAAATCTAAACAGACTGTGAAATCTAAACAAACTGTTCCACGTGTGTCTCAACATCCACCTGGTTCTTCACTTCTGTCTGATGGTCACAATAAGGGGACAGCAGAGGCCGAAAGTGGAGGAGCATTTGGTCTTTTCAAAAACGCCTTTAGCTTTTTCAGCCAAACAAAGAAATCTACAGATTCTGCCCTAAGTTTGGATTCTAACACAGGTGGGACATCCGAAGCACCAGACTCTCTGACTCCTGAACTGGATTCAGCTACTCATTCAAGTCAGGCTCACATTCAACATTTGCGCGCAGACTCTCCCATCACCCTGCCACAGCAACAGCATCAGCAGCTGCAGCCTTCTCCTCCTTTTATCCAGACATCATCTCCGTCCCCAGTGCAGACCCCTTCTCATCCCAGTTCCCTGTCTCCAAACACAGAAAGCCCCCCCCAAACAAAAACCCTCTCCAAACACTACAAGAACCTCCTCGCCTATATGAGCGTGGACGAGATGAGTATTTTGATGGAGCTCTTTGGGCGACACAAGCTGCAGTTTTTGGATTACATTTTAGGAAGCTCAGAAACCATGACTGATGACCCTGAGGATGATGAATCGATATTGCTGGATATAGAAAGACTGCTGCATTATCACAGGGAGACACTGGTTGCTCCTAGCTTGAGGCTCGCAGACGCCCCACAGGAGGACAAAGAAAAGACCAAAACACTCATCGCACTTCAGAAGCTAGAAATGCTGTTGGCAAGAGTGACAGAGACTTTCAGCACAGGAAAGTCAGACATCAGTAACACAAACCATCAAGGTATTTTTGTCTACATGGCCTCAAAGATCATGGCTGATATTAGTGATACTTTAAGTTCATTTATTATTTAATTTTAGCATGGGTTTGACTTGCAATGATCTCAATACGAGTGTTGTGATGAAGTGTGTGAATGTGTTTCCCTGTTAAATACAGCTGAGGTCCGCTGTGTTGGCGAATCCTGTTCGACTCCCAGCAAAGATAAGGAAATGGCCACTGAGGAAGAGTCAAGTAAGATGGGAGCTTCCCCTGGAGGCCTGGATAACAACACTCCGAGAGACGAATGGATGGGGGTGGATAAAGAGACAGAGGGACGACTGAGTGGAGGTACAGGAAAAGGGAGTGTGATTGAGGATGAGAAAAGAGGAGAGAGGGAAAAAAGAAGTGAAGAAGAGAGAGTGTCCAGTCCACACATTCAGCCAGGATCGCCACAGCCACTGGAAGGTATGGATGACTCAAGTATCCCTATCAAGAAGGATTAAAAGATGATTAAAAGATATTAAGCAATAACATATGAGAAGGAGCGCTACTCGACCTGCTGCATCCTCATTCCTGCGACACACAACCTCACAACCTGGAATATTATCGCATGGCCAGAACAACACTTGTTTATTAATATATTAATCAAGGATAAAAGCTTTGGGTTGAGTCCTAATAATGTTGTATTAACAATACCATTGTGACAAAGAAGGAAAGCTTACATTTTAAATTCCATTATGTTTGTGACTCTTAACTCCAGGGTTAATGAAGCAAATTCTGGACTTTGTTCATCACATCACTGAAGACTCAACCGCTCATGTTCATGCAGTGAGGAAGCTCCTCACATGGCTCACTGTACAGGTAAGAGTTATCAGCAGATTTAAATCCATGGAAGCCGAATGTACGTTAAATTATCACTAAATGATCTAAGCCATGAGTGTAATTTGTCTGTCATATTACATCCAACTACACAACTCCAGTACATTTTGTTTTTCTTCAATCTGCATCATCTTTCAGGTTTGTTCATCGTTAACATCATTAAATACAACATACAGACGTAACCATTGTGTGTTTGAGAGGGGTGTTTCATCATTGTACAAATAGTACAGTGAAGGTACAAAATAATGATGTAAACCCAGAAACCAAATCATTTGAGCATTATTCTTTAACAATCTAAAGCAATCACATGTTCCTAATGTAAAAAAACAAAACTAAAAACTGTTTTCCCTTGCAGCAATGTTTAGTAGATATGATGACTGAGGTGAAAGCAGGCTACCTTTTTTTACTCAGATATTTGCCTGACCCAGTTTTAACATGAACGTCAGGTAACTTAAAGGTTCACGGGTATACACGGCTGGTTTTGGTCATTTTGTACAGGGCATCTTTGGGTCCCCCTCTGACACACCTTCAGTGGTCCTCACAGGCGTTCTTTGTGTCAGCGGAGTTTGGTTCTTTAAGACACTGGACTTGTGTCATGCTGACCTGACTCTCCCTCTGGCATTCAGCTTTGCTTACAAGCTAGTTTAGCTCCGTCTACATCACTCACATTCCTTAGTGCTGGTGGGTCTGTTACACACGTTGAGCCAGCTGGCAATCAACCTGCTCTAAAGGCAAATTGTTAGAAATGTTTTGAGAGGACGAGTGATTCTCTAGTTACAAATGGACGAAAATGAGGCCAGTCTGGTGAGTACCTTCTGAAATATTTGGTTAACGTTATACGCCAGACTGAGTCAATTTTTCACCTGTGTCCAACTTAGACCAGCTTGTTATTAGCTAGCGGCCGCAACTCAAGTGTCACATGGTCGTACGCTGCTCGAGAAAGATGGCTTTTGTGTAAAAAAAAAAAACAAAAAAAACATACTTATGTGTTAAGTTTTAAATAATTGTATTAGTTATTCGGGTTTATCAAAGACGACACTGAGAATACGTCATGTAGTTTACTGACACCTGTTTCTTGGTGTCACTTTGAAAGTGCTCCGACGTGCCAGTGTGGCATTTTACAATTGGTGACGTTGCGAGTGAACCATTTATACGGGCGGGGGTGTAATTATGTCGACATGAGCCTATGAGTGCTCAAATCGATGTATACTTATGTGTTTATTCTTCATATAAATAATCTTGTTTTTCAATTAACGCCCTAAGCAATAACAGTATGGTTGAATATTTACGAGGAGTTTAGAGAGACAATCCAACACCACCACCCTCCTACGACGTGCAATGTGACGTGGTCCACTCTTGAGCGTCGGTGTTGTGAATAGGATGTGAAATCGCCGCTAGCCCGGTTGATGGCTTCAGTTTCTCCTCCCAATGTCAGTTTAAATTAAATATATTACTAAAATAATAACCAAATGAAATAATTTGGTAATGGCGGAACATACGGAAAGCGACCAGACGGCCAGCAAAGCTGTCGACTTTCAGGCGACGGCAGAGGCTTACTACAGTATCGCCGTGGAGAAAGTGAAGGATGTACGTTATGTGGCAGGTTTCGTTAGCATTTCTCAACTAGCCGCCACAGCTGACATAACGTAACGGATTGTCAAGCAATCAAAAACAGGCTCAGTATGAGTTCTGAGTACATCTTTTAATTTTGTGCAGTTTATGTTTGACTACATGTGTGTCCTGCCAGTGTTGTTAGCCAGCTGTCAAGACTACGTTGAGATTTTATGTTGCTTTTCAGATGTGTTAGTAATTCTTCACAGAGTTAGCTAGTAATAGTTAGCTAGCTAATTGATAGTGACGTTAGCATGTCTGATCAGGTGTTGTTGTGCTTTCCTGCTGTTTCTAATCTTAAAGTTAAAATATGGCAGGTGTTTTTCAATTTTCCTTGTAGCAGATAAATATGCTACACATCTCTACTGTCATTTCGTTTCATTAAGAGCTATGTAGTAAACTGTTAAGGCTGAGTAGTCACGGCTAACTAACACATTTGTGGTATATATTCAGTGATCAATTGTGAGAACATTAAAACTAATCAAAGATTAAATTAGAAAGTTGTTTGGCACCTTTCAGAAATGTAAGAAGCATAACCCTCCCTACTGAAGCAACAGCTGTTTTGTGGGTCTCTGACTGCGAGGCTGCATGAAACCATCTTTAATGTTTAGTTGCATTCACCGAATAAAATATTTAACTGCTCATTAGAGTAGTGCTTTTTCTGGTGCCTTGATTAGAACTAGTTTCCAGGGCAGCCATGCAGTACTAAGAAGCTGATCCTAATGTCCACAATGTATGCCATGCACTAAGTTAAATAGAGTGAACCAAATGTTGTTTCCAGACTTACAAGCATCACGTGTCTCTTTTTAAAGATGTTCATTAAAACCACATCATAAACAGCTCACTCCTCTTCGTTCAGGTTGTATCGGCACTGCCTGATGACATTAGACCCGGGCCAGACCTGTACGGGGTGCCATGGGAACCAGTCGTCATCACCAGTCTGGTGGGGCTGATGACAATGCTGTTGTTCACCTGTAGATGTTATAGCTCTGTGAGTACACAGCCGTTCATATACACATCAACATCACACAGATTGTCTACGTTTACGGTATATGAATTTGTAGTGGCACTATTGGTTCAAACAGAGACTTTTTCTTACTTCTTCACAGGTCAAAAGCAGAATGTATCGAAGTAAGTTCTCACTACTTATTCCTTAATATCAGATTTTTGACAGAAATAAAACAAATACATTACTAATCACTGCCAATGTAATCTCTCTCTTACCACTGTATATTATCCTGTTAAGCACAAATATTTTAGAAGTGACTGAAAAATCATTTGAGTGTGTTTATAGGCTTTGTATTCCCTGTTTCAGGTAAAGAGCGGTGGATGGCTGAGCAGGTTGCACAGCTGCTGGATGAAAAGTGTAAAGTCCTTGAGACTCTCAGCAAATGTCAACAAGAGGTTGGTGCTGGTGCTAATGCTCACTGATTGCTGGTTAGAGACAGAGCCTGTCTGACACACAGCACTGGATATTTTCAACTGAGGCCAAATTCATATAATATGTTTTGATTTCCATGGCGTGAAAAACGTCTGAATTAAAAGATGTCTTGTGCATGTTGTCTGAGGTGTGTTCAAAAAGCTGAAACTCTCTCATTACAAAGTAATAGGCTGTACTTATGATACATAAATTTAAATCCTGATGAAATGCGGTTTTGTCATTCTATCATGAGTCTTGCCCACGTTTATTTCCTAATGATGTGTCATTTGCAGTATGATGACCTGGAGAGCTCCCTGAGGGACAGTGGTGTCTTGGCCCAAACTCAAAAGACAGAACATCTGGAGGTAAGGCAGAGAGGAAAGAATGAAAGGGAGATTAAGAAATGTCTTGGAAACCAAAACCAGACTGCTAAACTACAGAGTTCTGCATAGTGTTTTGCCAAATTGTTGTTCGTAAGACATAACTTCAGTTAGTCATCTTTTAAATCCTTGGGATGTTTTAAATGATTTACGCAACAAAACAGCTGAGATTTTTATTAGGTATTTTATTGTGTGTGCATTTTCACATTTTTGCAATAACTGATTTTTTTGGTCACTTGGTGGAAGCAGAAACAAGGTACACCATTGACACTATGTTCACCAGCTAGTTGTTAACTATCTGTCTGCTGTTTGGTGCTGAGCGGGTAGTGTACAGTGGGGGTTTAGCTGCCTGCTGACACCAAAAAGTAAAGTGGTGGGCCGGACAACTAAACAATGAGCTGAAACTCACTATAAAGCTCTGTAAAGCAGATTCAGCTGATAATTATCTGTAGGTTCATCACTACGCGCGACCCCTTTGTCATTTGATTACATTTTTATTATAGCCAGTTCAAGGTGAAAATGTTAAAAATTTGCTTTGCCAAATTTGGAAAAATGATTTATCACATTTTGGCGCTGTGATCTGCCTCTTCATGTTCACTCTCTCACTCTCTTGCTCTCGCTTGAAGGAGTTTTCTGAACACATGTTGTTTTCTTGCCTTTCCAGGGCAGAGCCAGACAGTTGGAACATGCAAAAAGGGAACTGGAGAGGGATCTTGAAGAACTGAAGGATCAACTGGACCAGCAGAGAGAACATAGGATAGAGCAAGAAAGAAGGGTAGGAGCACACACACTACTATCACCAATACCAAGCTGTCGAAGTCTAGTTAACTGTAACATCTGCAATTGTTGTTCAAGAATCACATTTGAATGGGAACATGAATCCATTGCAGTAGTGTGATATTGAGTGGATTCTCTTTTGGTTATCCTTCCAGATAGCGGTGCTCGATGAGAGCATGAAAACATTTGAAGAAGAAACCAAAGACCTCCAGTCACAGGAAGAGCAGGTGCCGTCCTCCATTACCTAACCTCTCGTCACACTCCTGTCCCCTCCTCTTTGCTGCTTCATCTTTTCCCCCTCTGCTCTGTCCCTCCGTGTTCCATCTGACATTATCGCTGCCTGTTTGTCTCTAGGCACAAACCACTCTGAAAGTGTACAATATGAACAGTGACAGACTGCAGAGGAATCTGGAAACAGCTGGAGAGGAGAACTCACTGCTGCAGGAGAGCAACGCTCAGGTAGGATACTCTATATATACACACAGACACCTGCAATTACTGTGCATGGTAGCAAGTGAGGTGGTTTTGCTTTTGCATGGTTGAAATCAAAGTTGAGATTGAACTCTTTACAACCCATGTACTCAGAATTGTTAAAGATATGATTTATTCTTGACATATTTTGTATCTTTTTATCCCTCCCCTTTCCGTCTCTTTTCCCACTTGTTTGTCACACCATCATGTCATCTCTGTGTCTCTCTGCAGTTGAGGCAGCAGGTGGAGGGATGGGCCGAAAGAGTGAGGGAGTTGGAGGCGGAGATGAGCAGGTGTGAGGTCGCCTACAGCGGGATGCTCCAGGATGTGGCCAACAAGGATGAGCGTATAATGGTATGGTCGGTTCTAGCATTAATTAATTACAGTATATTGTAACTAGTTAATTTCAAATAAAAACTGGGCTTCAATTAATGGACATATCTCAAGAACTACCACAGAACAAGACTGCAAACTGATGTAAAAGATCAACTTTAGTTAAAGGATTCAGCTACATTCCTTTGTGTTGTTAGAAATAATAAGTTTGATGCCAAATATTTGTATGCTTCCAGTCGTTGACAGATCGGCTGCTGAGGATGAAAGCTTGGGATTCAGACCTGGAGGAAGAGGAAGGCGAGGAAGGAGGAGAGAAGGAGAAGTCCAATGGGACAGCAGAGAGAGGAGAGGAGAATGGAAGAGGAGACAGAATGGAGACACAAGGCCATCTCCAGAAAGTCCAGAAACTTATCTACGCTGCTAAGGTATTTGGCTGAAGAGAACACACTGAATTTGATGTAGGCTAATGCTTAGCCTTGGGCAATATTTTAAGAAATGTTCGGATACTCAAAACCAGACTCGTTCAGATTAAACATTTTTGTAAATTTTTCTGAATACTTACTGATATGTTGTGTTTGTATTTGTGTGTAGCTGAATGCAGACCTCAAATCAGTAGATGAAGACAAGGACAGAGCATTTGCCAAACTGAATGATGAAGTCAAAGCTAAAGAAGACCTGCAAGGTGAGTCAACCGTACACGGGCGCCTATATTTTTACCAAGGTTGTCATTAAGATGTCTGATACAGAACAAAGCCTAGGGTTAGAGTTAACACTGATCTGTATGACATACTGAGTTCTAAGAGGTTATTATAAATGAGTTATATCAGTGTAGAGACTAGAAAAATCACTGATGTAATGATTGGTGTGTGTGTGTGTGTGTGTGTTTCCCTCTAGCAAGCATCAAGGAGCTGGAGAATGAAAAATTATCTCTGCAGTCAGAAGCTGAGAACTACTCAGATCAGGTAGCTTACTATGTGTTGGTCTGATCTTTTATTATATTGTTGTTCCATATCCATTTACTTTTGGATTAATTTTCTCTTATTCACATGTTCAGGTCCAAAGATTACAGCAGAAACTCCAGATCATGACAGAAATGTACCAGGAGAATGAGCTCAAGCTACACAGGTATAGACACACACATAAATACAGAGAGAAGTTGCAAGTGCAAATGCAAGCTATAGCAGCCGTACAGGACGCTGATGAACATGTGCGTTTGCAGGCTGCTGACAGTGGAGGAGAAGGAGCGCCTGCAGAAAGAAGAGAAGTTAAATAAAGCAGACAGAAACATTGCATTGGCCATGGAAGAACTCAACAACTATAGGTAGCTACTTCCTCAAAGTATTATCAAACACATTTGTGAGGCTCCCAATGCGCAGAAACACAGCCTGTGTCTCACCTGCACGTCCCTTTTTCTTCAGACAACGGGCAGAAGAAATGGAGGAAGAGCTGGAGAAAACCAAACAGTCTTACCAGACTCAAATAGCAGCACATGAGAAGAAGGCTCACAATAACTGGGTCAGTAAAACTCCACCTCAAACCACTTCTAAAGCACAATATTGAGTATTAGTTTTTTTACAGCCAACTAAAACAAGTTGGTGTGTGTGTGGCTGTGATGGTTTGACCACTGATGACAGTCAAGTGTATATTTCTATGTGTCCTGTGTGTCACCGCAGCACACACTGACCTATTCAGAAGTTGGATCTGGGTCACTCATTTGGTTTTGTGACAGCCTCTTAACCTATGACTGCTGTATTGAAATGACTTATTTTAACAATGTGTTTAAGCTCTGGTCTTGACTGCATCTGTATCTATGTACGTGTGTCATGTTGTGATACTGATCTTGGCTTGATTTTCCAGCTGGCAGCCCGAGCAGCAGACAGAGACCTAGCAGACATCAGGAGAGAGAACGCCCTCTTCAGACAGAAGTAAGCAGACAGTAACTGAAGTTAAATACTCCTTTTTAGGAGCATTCAAAAATATACTGTCTGAATTCTATAGAAATGTTTGAGATGTTTTCATCTGTCATTTACTTATTTCATATTTATATACTGTACACATTACATAGGTCCAGAAAATGTTTGTCATCTGTTGAATTCGGGTGTGTTTGTTTACAGGCTGACGGACACACAGTTTAAACTGGATGCCCTCGACAAAGATCCCTATGCCTTGGACAGCCTGGCCAGACCACTTCCTTTCAGAGGTTAGCACACACACACATATATAAACCAAACATGCATTATTGAGTTTACATAATATTCTGTGGCTAATAGACCCTAGAGCAGAGGTGTCAAACTCATTCTAGTTCATGGGCCACATACAGCCCAATTTGATCTCAAGTGGGCCGGACCAGTAAAACCATAGCATAGTAATCGCCTCCAAATTTGTCCCTTTCTTTTATGTAAAGAAGTACAAATACATTCTGAAAATGTTCACAATTAATTAACCATCCATTTACAATAGAGATGATGAACAGCCTGAGATGTCTTAAGAAAAATAAGTGCAATTTCAACAAAATGTTCAGTACTGTCATTACATGTGCATTACAATTTACAAATCACAGTGGATCTACAAAGGCACAAAACGTTTTCTTGGAAAACCCGACACTCTGTGTCCACTTTTCTCCTTTTTGACAGACATTTTCCACCGGCGGCTCCTGCATGAACAGTAGCCTAGCTTGAGAGTGTTGTGTCATTTAACGCGTATGTAAGCATGTGGGATCTATAGTAGCATATCCAGCATAGGTCCTGCTACTTGCACGTGGAATAAGTTAGCCTTCAGGGCTTTCTGCCAGAAAGGCTTGGTGCCTGCTGCTCTTGTTAGGACAGCGCAGTAGGAACAGCAGTACATTTTATTAAAAAATTGGAATTTTCACACTTTGCAAAGTCATCCAGTGGGCCAGATTGGACCCTTAGGCGGGCCGGTTCTGGATCGCGGGCCGTACGTTTGACACCTCTGCCCTAGAGGAAGCAGTAGGCCACAGATTTCCGTGATTTTGTACTCACCAAGCTATCCTTCACCTCCAGCTGAAAGGTCACCGTACGGAGCATCTCCTTTGGGTCGACCTGCATCTGAAACCCGAGCTTTTCTGTCTCCTCCTACCTTAATGGACGGACCACCTGCTAGACTGTCTCCTAGAGGTACACACACACACACACACACACACACACACACACAGAAAGCCAGAGACTGCAGCTGTGCACCAAACCAGATAAGACCCCCTGGAATAATGCACAAAACCACAACCATATATATATTCAGGCCATTCTCCTAGTTATTGAGTTATTTTGAGTACAGCCTTGTCCTCTTGTTATCATTTATAAGCCATTTTCTGTATCACTAGGTTTTGCTGATTGGAATTCCAAAACTTTCATCGTCTTTTGCATATAGCACATTTGCTAATTCAGTCTCCCAAAGGCATTACAATAAACACTTGCAGCATGTTGGAGATGAACAGCTGGCTGCAGCATGATCAGCAGCTGTAGATGCTTAAACCTCTGTAGCAGCATGGTCAGTATGCTTGCATACTGTTGGCGCTCTGGAGAGTCTTTGGGGAAAAATAGATGGCAGTTCATTCTGATCGACATGATGCTTTCACACTTTCTCTTCGTCTCTCTCTTGCAATCACACTCTAATTGTCTTCACTGTCTGATATTTTGTCTTTGGCCAATTGGTTCTGCTTGCTCCCTTCCCTCTCTGTCTTTCTCTCACGCTCATCAACATCTTCAATGATCTCCCCATTCCTCCCTCTTTCCCTCGTACTGTCTCCTTTCCTCCGGTCCTTTCCCCCACAGTCCCGCGTGCTCTGGTGGAGCCCCCAGGTGGCCATGGAGAGATGGAGCGGAGTGGAGGTCCTCATTCAGACAGTGGCTCAATCTCTCCTACATGGGAGAGAGATCGCAGGGGACCCCCACCAGGACCCCCCGGGCCCCTAGGACCTCCAGGTGTGTGTGCATGAGAGAGACAAAGAGAAAGACCTAATGACCTAAGTGACCTAAATGAAACAACTTGTGTTGTGCTGACAATACTAGCACTGACTTAAGATAAAACCAGTTCCTCTCCTGCTGATTCCTGCTCTTGCATATCAAAGTATTATTTATGCATGTGTATAAATCCAGCCTGACTCTGTGTGGCACCATGTGCACCTTGGTTTTTGTTTCATGCTTGTTCTAAAGGCATCGTGGTATTGTGAGGTTCTTTTTCCACAGCTGAAAGTTGGCGTATAGCAGTCAGTGCACAGGTGTAGCTTATAACGGTAATTAGTGAGGCGGCATGCACAGTACCAGGTCCTGGACCTAGGACAGGTCAAATGGAATGCATCCATCGTTAAGGTTATTAGTTGCACCTGTGTTTGGCAAGTCATATAGTGTGCGTGTGCATGCTAAATGCATGTTAGTGCATGTGTATAATGTTGATAGTTTCTCACATATCTAGGTATATTCTTTCTCTCAGGCTATATGTTCCCAGAACCAGGAGGTCCAATGTACAGGAGACCTCCACCTCCTCCAGGAGCTCTGGGCCTTTTGCCTCCTCCTGGCTCCCTACCACCCGGCCCCCTCCATCCTAGGGGTCTCCCCCCAGGACCCCCTCACCCTGCAGACATGGCAGGTGAGTCACTGGGATCTGTATAGCTGCTTGTCATTCCTTCATTTTGTTCTTGCCATCTTTAAATCTTTTGGACTGTAAATAGGTGAACTTGCACATATTGAAGTGGAAGAACATACATGAACCATCTACTTCATGATTGTTCATTTTCTCTATTCATTAACTTCTTCATTTCAATGCAGATGGCACATACAGAGAAAACAGCCTTGGGCCTGGTGAGCAGGAACACAGAGAGGTAAGAGATGTATTTGTGTGTGTTTGAGAGGGATTTTCTGTGTGTTTGGATCTGTGGTCCAGCCTCTAACATTTACCTTTCTGTATCTGTGTCACCAGTCTGGTCCTGGTGATCGAAGGACTCCCCCTGAAGCTGATCCACGGATGGGGGGCGCACCCCCAATGGGCCCAATGGGCCCCCTGAATGGTTCCTTTCCTCGTAGACTCCCCTATGGACCACCACCTCCTGATTTCTACCCTCCCAGGGGACCTGGGGGCCCTCCCATGATGCCTAGTAAGCCGTCATAGCTGTATTAACAACATTTTAGTACCATATTAAATCTAAATGTCAGTTAACCTAACACTCTCCTCTTTCTCCAGTGTGGGCCCCTCCACCTCCAGGGATGATGTTCCCTCCTCGTTTTCCTCCCAGTGGACCTCCTCTTCCTCCTGTTTCTCATTCTCACCACGCTCCCCCCATGCGGCCCCCTCTGCCCGATGGCCACCCACCTCCTTCCATAGGTCCTCTCCCTCCTCAGCAGTCCCTCCCCTCCCCACCACACGGCCGGTCGTCAGAGGAGCACACACTCTCGCCTGAAGACGCCATTTGAGCCCTAGGCTTTCTACTTGAGCTGTGAGATGTTTCTGGTTCAAATGTAACTCGGTGGTAGACAGATGGCTGGGCAGGTTGCTGTTTTCCATCCTTATATTTTCTTTAACATCTACTTAATAACCAAGAGGATGAATTTAATGAAGAGTGGGGAAACATCAGCCTTCATTAGCCCATTATGTTGCTGTCTGTCTACTCTGTCTTTCTCCTCTATTCACATCCTCTCTCCTCTCTCTTCTGCCCTGTCACTTGCCTCTTTTCTTTCTGTTATTCTCGCTCTGCCCTTTCATCATCCAGCTACATTCCCTGTGAAGTAGTTCCTGTTGTTGTTGTCACACTGACAGGCTCTGTTGTGTAATTTCACAGGCAGGAACACGGCTGCTTAATCTGTACGTCAGTGTGTGGGAGTGTTGCCACGTGAACCAGAAACAGTTGCTTGTTTGCTTGACAATGTCAGAAGGTTGTTAATGGTGCTTAGGTTGTAATATGCCCGTAGAGAAAGGCTGTCTGTGGCATGTGGCAGAGAATGGAGTGTTTTACGTGTGGCATCAGTCAGCTTTTCATCCCAATGGCACAGAAAGAGAAACCCAAATGATCATGGGCTATCAGGGAAGAAATGCATCTTTTTAGGCCTAATACAATATATATTGTTACACCAACATTCTTGCCATTGTCACCATAATTTAAAAAAATTAGCCATTAAACATCTACGTTTTTATGATAACTATTCCTCAACTTCCAGACAAGTTTCCTAAAATATAATTAAAATGCATCACTGATTTTCACTGGCTTCCCTGTGGGATTCGTAGGACTTTCATCAACAAAGCTATTATTTCAAAGAGCAGGACATAAACAATGCTTTTGATCGTGTTTCAATGACTCGCATATGGCCTAAGCTCGAAAAAAGTGGCTTATAGTAGCCGCCTTTATTTTGTGGAAGTAAGCTGTGACTCCTAGCAGTCACAGGGCGGGGAATTAAACAGACTGACTGGAAGATGACACCCATGTGAATTTTGTAAAAAGTGATTATTAATAGATGAATAAAGACTGTCAAATTGTTATGATCTCCATATTCACTAATGTATTAATGTTCAATTTGTTGCGCATGGAGTTGTAACCGCATCAGTGGCCACTGGGAATAATAGAGCATTGGAATGTAATTGGAAGTCAGGTTTTGTTAGTTAATCAGTGTTTTCTATATTAATGTACAAACGACATGCAGTGGCAATGTTTTAAATACGGTAAATATGGAACTGCAAAATATTTAATTCATTTATTGTCACCTTGATTGTACAGCACAATGTAATGATCTCTTAACTACCTGACCAAACTTTTGTGTCATTTTAAACTTTTAAAGAATATTTATCTGAAGGTGAACAGAAAGACAATGCAGTTTAAAATACTTGCATACTGTACATCATTTTGTATCATTTTAGGTGTAACATCCCTGTTTGGAGTAAATATTCAGCTGTAGCTTTGCCTAATCAACGGATATACAAACGATGGATGTGGTTTTTCCTGTCCAGTTTCCACATTGACCTGCATAGAGAATGTCACCTTGGTGTTGGTGGTAACAAGAAACAGCCTACTTTATACTATACATTTTTATTATGGTTAGGCTAATTAGCAGACAAGATCACTGTCATAGAGATTTGCCCTGATATCCAGTGACAGTAGACATTTTGACATGTCAATGTGAAACCCACAGGTGTGACTAATAACAATAATGATGGCTCCATTCTGCTTCTACACATGCACATCTCTCTCTCCTGAATAGACCCTTCTCACAGCAGACATTTTGTCACGTCAAAGCAGGAAACGCACAGGTGTATGTAATAACATTAACGAAGGCTCAATTCCATTAAGTGTCCGAGTAAGCCATGTCATTGAGTGGGCCTACACAATACCAGGGCCCTGGAGCTGGCTCTCCTAAATGGAATGCAGCCATCATTAATGTTATTCATTTCACCTGTGCTTTTCCTGCTCTGGAACCATGAAATACTTGCTGTTGTACAATTCACTGATGTGGTCTAGAATTGTCTTTGAATTATTCTTCGGAGGTTAAATAAGGCAAACTAATGATTATTGTAGTTTTCACTGCTTGGTGAATCATAACTGAATTCCACTGGCTTTCCTGTGGATTTTGCCTTCATCATCAAACTAGCTGTCAAACCGAGACAATCTAAGTGTGTTTTTTGGTCTTGTTACTGTGACTTAAATTTGGCTCTGGCTTCAAAAAGTAGTGCAAGTAGAAATGTGCCGTTACAACATTTATCACTGATGATTTTATAGACTCTCCATGCACCCTGTGGTCGGTGATGTGTTAGGGGGGTGTAGATGATGTACAGTACGTTCTTCTGAAGGAAGAAATGCTCTGAAGTGTGATAAATTGTAATCTTATTAAGATAATATACATACTCTGGTGTTAAGTCCTCTCAGATCTAGGCTGGTTTTGCCTTATTAGTTGCTGCATCAGCCACTTTTTATGCTGTCTATAGGTCCTGTAAAGCACTCGGTAAACGCTCTGATGGAAAGCTGTTAAATATTTCATTCTTATTAGTGAGGTTATCGCTTGCAAAAGAGCCAGGGCGAAATAATGGAGGCTCCCCTTGGTCTGGCAGCACTTTTACTGTAATGTAAACCACCATTGTCACCTAAGCCTTGCTGTCAGTGTTTTCTCTGCTGAAAAAAAACTGTTAACAGAGACGCTGCAAAGTACTTAAACAACTTTTAATTGTAAAACCCACCCACATCATCAACAAGAAAGACACAAATGTACCCGACACAGAATTTTCCATAAATTATCAAAACATATTGATGTGAATATTGAACATCCCCACCACCTTAATCTTTAAAAAAGTCAGTTTATAAAATCAGTATTACTAAAATGGCAGTTTGTTCATTATCCTTAATAAACACTGGGTTGTGTGGGTGAAGAATCAAGATTCAGCAGCGGGGTATGATTTAAAAGACATGGTTTGGTTCCAACCCTGTCTGTACATTTCCTGTAGCCCTCATCACAGTAGGCTTTTAAAAAAAATCCTTAAAAATCTACTCAGCCCTATAAACCAGTAATACACTGAAACAACTAAATCAGCTCGTCAGGATGTTCATAAAAATGGAAGCATTTTCATGGTCATAGGTAATGATGCAAATGTGGATTTTAGTGTAGAGTGAGCGACAGAGATAGAGGTAGATGCGTAAGAAGATAGTGTAACAATAATACCTGCTGAATACCAACTTTAAAGGGATACCTTTACCTTTGTAGTTTAACTTTTTGTGTGTTTCATGTTTGTATTATATTTGACCCTCAGTTCTTATAAAACCATTTTGTTAATGTGGTCACCATGCCTCATTGCATTTTTGACACTGGTTTGCAATTGCATCTTATAGTGGTAAAAAAAGAGGCGAGTAAATTGACTTTACTTGATGATCCGCATGAAAATAACCAGCTGTGTTGACAAAAATATAGGATTTTATAAAAGAGTTTGGTGAGGAAAAAAAGATTACAAATACCCAGTTATCCTATAAACACTGTATGTGGTCTAGAATAGGATCTAGTGAAATAACCTGTTTTTCTATGCAATTATTACCACTTAACAACGGAGTTGGTGGTGTGAGGAAGAAAAGTGTGAGTTAAAGCCTAAAATGTCAGTGTCCAGTAAAAAAAAATACCTCGTTGAATTTTGGCTTTAGATAGTTAAGGAAAACCTAAGTATTATTCCTTTGTGAATGTAAAGTCTGTCTTGGTCATATATGCACCTGCAATCTTGAGAGATCTTTTTCCTTAGCTTACATTTAAATCCCTACTATCACTGAGTTTGTCTCAACCACCATCCCAGCAACTCTTACTGATGCAGGATGCACCACTGAAACAAAAGAACGTGACAATGACATTTTACAGAACTTGACTTCAAATGTAGGCACTGTGGAGTGCTGGATGCTCTCTGAAACAACAAAAAAAGTTCATATAATCACCACTTAACTATTCAAAACACGAAGACAAAAAGAAATTGTTAGTCTCATACAAGACATTTAGACTGATCAAAAAATTAAAGATATTTCATGGCACAATCAACCAGGTTCATAAATAAACCAATATTTCCCCATGTGTCAGTAGAAGCTTCATCAATAAAAAGCCTTACAATTAGACATGCTGTGGAGCCTGTAAAAACTCCAGTATTGCCAAATAAAACTCGAGTTTAAATGTTTGCAAAGGCTCTTGAACTGCTGGTGAATACAGTGCTGCGAACACTTGTCAAGCCTCTTCATGTGACTTATGGCGTGATTGTTAAACGGTGTCCATTTCAGCTAACAGAGCTCGCTAGTTATAAAACACGTTAAAAAAACAACAACACAAGCAGTAGCATGACATTGTTAACCAACTCTTGGCCAGAGTTTACTCGGGGTGTGAACTAGGTTGTACAAAAATGTTTTAATTCAGCTGGGAGCCATCAATACGTGGTCACATTCATTTTAGCTATGTGAACACACCAAATAAATTCAGTTTAGAGAACACTGTCGGACTACCTTAATGTGTAAAGACAATGGCACCCTCACCAAATACTAGATTATGGGAGCATTCAAAACTTCAATGTAGGACAAGACCCAAGCAGATGGAGCCGTTCCCAATGTCAACAAGGACTGAAAATCATTTGCCAGTGATAATTTCAAAGATTCTGATCCTAAATGTGACACCTATTTTGAAGAAAAACAGTTGTGACCTCATACTAAGCTTAAACTTAGAAACAGGCTGAAATGATGAAGTACACATGGAAACATGATTTAAGGCCTACTTAACTCATGTTTCAAAACTATGTTTGACCTCATTTTGCATGCCACTAGGAGTATTAGCCTTCTATTTAAAAGATATTATGATCAAATCGAAAAAAATTTAAAAAGATGTATATGCCAATTTGTGTCACTCACATGCTCTGTATTGTGGCTCATTCTTTTCTTTTCAGGCATTAATCAATAAAACCCTGATTTCATTAGTTTTAGTGTCCAGTAATACTTAAATGTTGCAACACAAATCTGGGGCACACAGTAATTTCTAAAAACAAAAAACAAAACCAACTTCTCACCATGAAATGAAATGTAATGAATACTGGAATGAGTTCCAGTGGCTTCAGCAGACATCGGCCTTTAAAAACATATAAAAGTTGAACTCTGGGTATCACAGTTTTCCTCCATGGTTTATATGGTGTGTGTTTTTGGAGTTAAACTCTTTATTTGCTTATAATAGGGAAACCTTCTATTACCTCTCCAATGAGTGAACAAACGTGAACGGAAGAACTGGTAACTAACATGTCAGTGGAAAATAATGCTTCTAGATTCAAACCCCTGAGTCCTTATCGTGTGCACCTGTTGGCACAAGAGGCAGCTTACCAACTGGTGTCGCTGTTAGCTGAGGAGTGTAGTGGATTGTGGGTAAGATTCAGAGAAATGTTCAGCTGTGTGTGTATTGTGCATGTGTTTGAGGTCCTTGTGTGTTTGCGTTTCCTAATGTGTGACCGTATGTGCGTGTGTGCTCCTCAGCAGTTGAGAATGGGTCTGTTTCGGTCTGGCCTGAATGGAAACACGGAGCTGTCAGAGTCGGCCTTCCCTCTGTGGGGACCCAGCGTAGCCACGGCCTGGAAGGCAACACACACACACACGATTGTTAAAAGATGCCTGCGCACACACACATTAATGCCACCAGTGGACAAAGACACAGCTCTGAATATCAACATTTGCACACCTTTCTGATAGCCGTCCAGTCCTCCAGGATGTCCAAGTCAGGCAGCATGTAAACAATATATGGGCGTGAGTGGGGTTAAGGACAGCGACACAGGGAGCAGGGAGGAATTCAAATGTGAATATCAGGACACATCTAGACACCAGTGTGTGTACATATAGTATATACAGTATATATGTGTGTGAACGGTAACAGAGGTATTAACAGTATAGAAGAAGGGTAGAAGGATATCGGACACCACAGAAGGTCGTCTCCTCTTCTTATCTGGACTTAACGCATCTCTCCTCTTCTTCCTCCCTGATAACTCATCATTCCACAACTCTGACAGAGACACAGAGAGACAGACAGATTCAAATGTTTTGTGCGTGCACAGAATATAATACACAATGCTGGAAGCATGTAGTGTGTTCTTATTACTGGAATTAATTTGTGTTGTATTTTATGTAATGTAATGTCTGTTACCTGATGTAATATCTATGCTGTGTCTGTCTTCCTCCAGCCTCCTAATTTTCTCCTCCAGTTCACTCTGTACTGTATCAAACAGCAGCAGCTTCTCACTCTGCACAGACACACGCACAAAAGCACTGACATATTAGAAAAAAACTATCTAACATAATCAGGTCTATCTAACACACAAGCATGCATCCAAACGCGGACATACACTACCACCAAATACATAAATCAAATGACACTGACTTAAATTCAAATCAAATTCTGAATTCTTAGTGACTCATGGGGACATGGACTCAAAAGTAAATGTAAAAGTGTGTGTGTGTGTATTTGTACATCTATCTTTGCAAGGACCAATTTGAGTTTTAGACCTTGGGAGTGAGGACATTTTGGCCAGTCCTCACTTTGGGCTGGAATGCATTATGTCAGTGAAGGTCCTCACAAGTCCAGAGGTACAAACGTGTGTGTGTTTGTGTGTCTGACCTCCCAGTGCTGGCATGCTGCCTGGGTCTCACACTCATACTTGTTCTTCAAAGAGTCCAGACACAACTCTCTGTAAATGCCTGGCAAAGACAGAGGGAAACACACAATAAGAGGGTGAATAGGGAGATAATAATAATAATAATAATAATGCGTGTGTAAGACTTTATGAGTGCGTCTGTGTGTTGAAGTTACCTGCCACCTTGGTGCGGACCTGCATGTTCTCCAGTAGTACTGCCAGAGGCTCCAGATATTCTGCTGCCCGGCCAGCCTCCACCTCTGCCAGCTTGCTGTTCACCTGACTGAGTCGCTCATGATACAGCCTGCACACAAACACAGGTGTAACTATGGCCATAACTAATTCCCATGAATGACTTTTTCTTTTAACATTTCATGTTTTTTTAAATTTTAAAGTCAAAAGGTAAACGTGACAAAAATCTATTCCAGTCTTACTGGTCTTTGAGATCCGTGAACTGTTTCTCCAGGTTGGACATTTCATCCAGACACTCCATCCTCCTCCGCTCACAGTCCTCCTCATCCATTTCTGGAGCATGATAAAGACACACACAAAAAACCCTCAAGGTTAGGTATTATGAAAGCTGATATGGACACAAAACCTGTCAGACACATTTCTGCTAGGTTATGTGCCTGCCAGCCATAAAAGATTTGTAAATGGGCAGTGTCAATGCAACTACTTTTTGATCAGAATCATACACAGAAATAATGTACCATCAACATGTTGTGCTCAATTTCCACAGTTTCAGAATTTCTCACCAGAGCTGTCTCCATCCTCTGAAACAGAGGAGGTGTCAGAATCCTCTTCCTCTGAGCTGGACGCCTCTTGCTCCTGCTCCTCCGCCTCCATCTCCTCTGCTGTGCTCTCCTTCTTTTCCTGGTCACGGTGCACCGGCATGGCAGCAAGTCACCTTCAGACTGGTAGTGTTGGATAGAAAGACAATGTCAGGCTCCTTTGGGGACAACAGATACAGCTTTACACATTTGTTTAGTTTAGTTAGTTAGGCATATAAACAATTAAAAGCTAAAAGATTTCAAAGCATGCCCACACTTCATCCACTGGGGAGCATTAGTAGTTTTGCTTGTACATCAGAATGTCTTGTCAGAGTCCATAATGCACAAAGTTATTTTTACTGATGTTTTCCCATCTGCATTATGCATGGTTATAACTGCATGAGTGTGTATTAGTTGAAAAGCCACCGAAATGATATTCCTAATGAACAATGTTTTATACATATTTTCTCTTCATGTGTCTGTATTTTTATGGTGGATGAATTTGGAAAATTATTTTTTAAATCCATACTGAAATACTGTGTGAGCATCCCAGAAAACAAGAATGAACCCCTATTGGTAGATGGCTTTATTACATTGCTTGTGATTAGTTAGTAAAAGTTACTCGTGCAAAACAATTTAACTGATTAGGAGATCTAGCCTTTTGCCTTTTTAACCATTTAACTATACAAAACAAATATACATTAACAAACGACAACACACCAGGTTAGCATTACGTTAGCATGGTAGCAAGCAAGATTAGCACGTCACAAAAATACATTAAAAACGGAGCTTAAAACTAAATCATAACTCACAAGGTGTGGAGGTGCAGGATGTTTGTGAGAATGTTTGCGGAAAAGCAATTTCCAGAGATAAGAAGTTTAAACTTATTTTTCCCTCTGTTACAATTTCACTCGTGTTAAGCTCAGCTAAGCTAAAAACAAATCTCAATAGGGAGCTCTCATTTGTATAGGGAATTGTAGTTTTCTGTATGACTAATATTCACGTCACTGAAGGACTATCAAGCAGCCGTAAACTACGTTACCCAGGGTTCAGCACTGTAGCTTGAGGCTGAGAGTTCGGGCAGAATTGTCGAAAGGGGTTTAAAACTTTAACACCAGTTAATTTGGAAATCCCGGTTGTGTCTAAGGATATTGCAGTTTATAACAGTCGTGTGTGATAAAGTTCAAACTGGATAACCAAAGTTGGGTTGTTGATTAACTATTTTGACGTTGAATTTCTCTGGTATCTATTATTTTGTTTTCCCTCCTCCCTCCTCCGCCATGATGTTTTGTGAACAGCGGAGGTAGCTAACCAGCTAGTTTAGCCTTCAGGCTGCGGACTGTTGTGGCAGGGGGTGCGATGGATGGATGCTTTGCCCCGCTACGTTTTACATATTTGTTGTAGTTTAAACAGAATGCGCCTTCTCCGACTAAATTTACCCCTTGACATACTCCGCGCTGTTGTGGAGGGTTGATAGTCCGCAGCGCAGCGTTAATAAATGATCCAGGAGCCACGGTTTTCGTTATAGTTTGAAGATTAACGCTCGCTCAGGCTGTTTAAGTGGCTACACAACTAGCTCTTCCTTGCTGTCTACCATCGCATTCTTGTGTCTCCTGCCCCAGGAATGTTCTCCAAAAAGCCTCATGGGGACGTTAAAAAATCAACACAGAAAGTGTTGGACCCAAAGAAAGACGTGTTGACGAGGCTGAAACATCTCAGAATAGTCATAGGTAAGTTAAAAATCATTATTAAGCAGCTAACACGTTAGCGTACGTGCCAGTCTATGCATACAGGGAATGCCACACCAAATTCATCTCGGAAATCGTGAAATTCAAAGTTGCCTTGCATGTAAACAGAGACACAGTCAGACAAACAAACTTTATTACCATTTCAGATGTTTTAGTATCCACCCATCAATTCGGCATCTCACATGTAGTCCATTGCAAAGCATTTGATCACTCATTATATTTTTTCCACATAAGGTTGTTTAAAGTTATTGCTTTATTCTTTTTGTGTATACAGGCTAAACGTGGAAGACGTATAAAAGTTAATGAGGCTAGCTGTATGCTCTGTCAACAGAATCTATCGAGTTAGAAGAGGGTTTAAAGACGTGCTTTATACTGTGTGTAAATGGCAATTCCATTACATTGTCATATTTTTTAATTGAGTCTGACTTAGGGTGTCTGCATAGAGGAGAATCGGGTGTTGTGTTTTTACCACCGTGTAAGAGCATGTGTGGATGAAGCTGACTGCATAGAATTTAGGCACAGCGATGCTACACGTTGTCAGTCAGGCTGTTGTGATTTCTCCAGGGGTGTGCCCGCTGTGTGAGAACTGCTGAGTGTTTTTTTTAAAAACCTGTTAAGATGTGTTACAACACAACACCAATTGCAGTGTGTTGAATGTGTGGGAGAACAGGGAGGATGACAGGGTAATGGGTATGAATAAGTGATGGATTTGTGAGAGCTTGGGCGTGTGTGCATCTTTCACTCACACTTTCTCTCACACAAGTACACACCGACAAAAAGCACACACTGACCCGAGAGGGATACAGCCTCTACTATTTCCTCTCTATGTCTCTATACAGTACCTCAACTTCCTGTTTCTATTGTAAGAGCTACTGGGCTCTGTTTGTTTGTGTTTGTGTGTGTGTGTGGGAGGGACAGGGAAGAGAAGGGGTGTGCCCCGCTTTGTGCTCTATGGGGAACACAAGACCTTGATAACAGTCACAGAGTCACATGGTTTGGGAAGGAATGCTCAGATGGCTGAACAACATTTTTAACGATCATGATGTCAGACCACCACTTGAAGAGAATGCATATGGGCACTATTAGTTTCAGCACTGATAAGAATTGATAACTGGAGCAATGCTACTTGGAGAGCAAACAAGATAAATAATATACCTCACAGCAAGGATTGCTTGTCCATGTTGCTGATGTTGTTCATGTAGCTGTCATTCAAACTGATTTTAATGGACCGGTTTTCTTTACCCTCAAACAAGACCCTCCCCTGAAATATGTTAACAGAGAGTGAGCATTAAGAGTGTTGGATATGTTTTTTTTTTTTAAAGTTTTGTAATAGAATAGTTCATGTTTGATGCGAAAGAATGATTCAACAAGAAGCTATTTCATCACTTTGCAGTCAGGTTATTAAGTAACTGCTCCCCAGCCCTGTTTGGCCCTGTTGTTGATGCCAGACCAAAAAGCAAATAGCTGGTCCCACCGTTGTGTTTAGGATAATGACTAAACCTTGACTGCATTTATATAGAGGTTAATAATCTAGCCATTGTATAAACAAGATAGTAGTGTGTTTACAAGGAATTTAGCTTAGTGCATTTAATGACAGAAGATACCACCTCCGTATGACATTACAAGGTCAGAATTTCCTTCCAGTATTGAAGGTCAAACCCAATCTTTCTGTTCTTCCTACCATGACGATCCCTTGAGGAACTTACATAAAAGTATGCAAAAGCACTTATTCAAATAAGGTAATCGGAAAATGATGGTTTAACTGCATTTTCTTATTCAGAGTATAGTTGTGGTCTGGGTGAAAACAGGAACCAGACCATTAGGGAAACCTCAGAGGAAAGCAGGTTACTTTATATTACTGGTTCCCACTTGTTGACTGCGATGTATAACTAAATGTAACTCTGGTTGTCAAGGACTCAAACATGTGAGGCCTGAACTGAAGCAGGATTCAGTGCTACAACCCGATATTGCAATGTCAATCAGTGCAAATTTAATTTAATAATAGTGAGAAACGTTGTGTTCAAAATGTCAGTCCCCAGAGGAAAAGATAGAAAACCACTCAGCTAGGCCACTGAGACCTTACAAGGGCAACCACTATGGCATAGAACACAGACGGCCACTGTGTGTGTGTGTGTGTGTGTGTGTGTGGGTGTGTGTGTGGGTGTGTGGGTGTGTGGCAGAGGTCAGCTTTCAGACTTCATATAAACAAACCCAGAGACTATCACCAGAGGCTCTTCTGAGTGTGTGTACCTGTGCACATGCTTGTGCGTGTCAGTGAATAACATCCTACATATTTTTCTTTCAGTTTTGACCCTGAACTATAGTAGTGGTTGTTGTATTCTCAGTATGAGCGTGTGTTTTATCTCCATGTCTGAGTCGGTGTGTGTCTCCTTCCTACTGACAGCCAGAGGTGTTGAGGCAGAGATCCAGTCCAGAACACATGAAGGTAAACTTACCGTCCTTTAGAGCAGTATATCTGAAACTGTGGCTGGGACCCAGACTGGGCTGCGAGACCTTTCTACTGTGTATTTATTAGAGAACCCATATGCTGCGGTGAGGTTACATAACTCAAATATACTTCCTGTGATGAAAAGCCAGAATTGTACTGTCTTCACAACAAGTTTTTTCTCAATGTTATTGTAGCGTTATTAGTCTTACACAGCAGCACCAAATACATGGATCTTAATACACATGTGTGCAAGTTGAAGTAGAGCTATGACACTCAACTAAGGCTATCAGAAATAATCAATATTTATATTAAATAACAGAATTTAACTAACGTTAAATTCACCTCGGGGCACCACCCTTGAAAAAGGGGAAAAGAGCCAATTAATTAATTAATTCAGTCTCAGTCTAAAGGTTGCTACAGAGCTCTTGACTCATGTACAGTGACCTTAATACTTAATACACACAAACCACATAGTGATCAAGTTCTTTATGAATGAAAGGTTTATTAAACTACTAACTACACATACAGTTATAACAAATGAATAAATGCAACCAAGAATGAATCAAATGAAGACACGCAGGACTAAAATAATGTCATAGCCATACATAATAAGAATTTATAAATGAAAACAAATGAACTGAATAAATTTAGCAAGTACTAAGACTTAAATCTTATTTCATTACAAGCTATGATCAATTTACTTGTTATGTAAATGTATATACACATTTCCTGTTTCATTATCTATTAAACAAAACCAAACATCACATCTTTATCTTTATCTGGATTAGTGGATAGTTGTAAACC